>VOPJ01004022.1:202062-228650 GCA_014673585.1 Semibalanus balanoides
GTGGCACGTCGGAAAAACTCAAACTTTTGCTCCTTAGCCATATGATGCTGACCGGGAGTTGGGTCGTCAGAGAACCTAATTATACCTAGCGTTGAGGTATTTTGCTAAGGGAGAATGGCCCCATGCCCTACCCCCTTGGCTACGTCCCTGCTCCATTATCGCTATTTGCAATCGTCTAACTACAATGACCTGCGGTCAGCCTGATGTCCATGTATTCCCCTTCCATATCGTTATGTGCCACCATCTAGAAGGATTCATTACTCATGACTCATGAGTCATGCATACAATGAATTGCTTTTTTATAAATATTTTGATGTAAGAAAGTCGCCTTGGCCCTTGACAACGATAAAACTGAATACAAACGGCTATAGTATCCTTTCTTCGTGACAAGGAAAACTTACACATTAACATTGCACGTAATGCTAGCAAAAAAACTTGTTTCGTCGTAAGGAAGAAGACGCGTTCGTTATCGCTCATTCATTGGAAAAGGTTGGACTCGCACGTCGCAGAACACATGGGCGCGTATAGCTGCTGACCGGTGCACTGGGTGCCCGTGCACCCCCTGGGATCTCCGTGCATCCTCTGACCTTAGTCGGTGCACCCAAAGATGTTGAGGTAAAGTATTTTCAATTCTCTAAGCAGGACACGCATCATGACACGTATGTTCATATACAGCATTTTCTATCTGCGAATACTTTGTCTGGTAAATGTATGCTAATGGTTGTGCTGTGCACCCTCTGGGATTTATTATGCACCCTCTGGAACTTCAGCAGGACTGCAGGCCAGGACAAAGGATAGAACCAACCTAGAATCATTTCCGAATCTGACTAGGGACAATCACTTCCAGAATCCACTCTTGACAGGGACGAAGGGACTATGTTCATCTCAAGTTGTAGGATCTCAGACTGCCAACTAGTGCCTACCCAGCCTGAAGTCCTGCCTCACTCCAGAATTCTGCCTGATTTAAACTAATCATTGTTGATTATATTATTCGTGCCACTAACACCCTTTTACAGGTATATTGATGCTTAATTTTCCTTGCTACGTGCTTGGTTCTAAAAATATTGGAACAAATATAATAATAATTGATAGACCTAGTGGGCCCTTGCGGGCATATAGGCCCCGGGAACAGGGGGCAAGCGGGGGGCGCTTGCCTCTCCAACTTTGGACCCGCGGGGCGGCGGCCCCCCCACTTTGCGCTTTGCTAATCTTACGTTCTGTAAACAGTATTATAAGACATCGACAGTGAGTTTTGTTTTGCAAAATTCTGCAAACATCACACTTCTACTCATGTTTACCTGATTTTTGTCCTTTGTCAGCGAGGTTCTGTTTACAAAACCTGATGCAAAAAGCCAGTGGCGTCGCCGCCGGGGGAAGGGGCGGTGGCGAACTCCCCAGTATCACCTTATCACCCCATAGATTAGCATTATGTTAAAGTAAATAGGTTTCCTTGAAAGTTGTCTTGAAACTTAATAATTTTGTTAGTCATTAAATGTAATCATCAACTTAATTGTTTTGAGTTGAACAAAAACGAATATGACATTTGTTTGGATGATATAGATGGATAGGTATGCGTCGAAAAATGGCAATGTTTATATTTTCTCCTTCATGGGCATAAACAAATTCATGAAAATCTATGAAGTCATGCATATGATAGCTTGGATACAAAAGCTGTTGCACACAATAATGACGGACTTTAGGCATATACACGCAGGCTGGTTTTGTAACGTTAACAACAGTTACGTTGGTTGTATTGGTACTTATGGCATTGTGCAGTAGTTGCCCAGAGTTGCTATGACGCCATTCTGACGTTCAAACAGATATGCCATACTATCGCCGAAGTTTCGGGAAAATAAACTTTTGTCTTCTACCCTGGGGCCTTTTAGTCCTGTGTCGAAAGTAGGTACATACTAGTGCAAGGAGGCAATTCTTTCACCACAACCCGTTTTTTGATCTGCTCTGCAAATCTGCTATCTCAGTTCAAAATCCCATGTTAAAGGTGAACTTCCCATTAACATAAGCCCTTTATGGGAGTAAGGGACAAACACCTGGCTGTCCCCCAAAATCTTGTGGCTACGCCCCTGCGAAAAAACTGTAATTTGGTAGCGGTCATGGCAGAGGCGTTTCCAAAGAAGTTACTTGGGCAAGTTGTGCGATTCAGAGCTGGATAATAACATTTGTCATCGTGTTCGGTTCCTACTCCTAGCTTAAGCTCCGCACCACTGTGGGGGGGGGGGGGTGAACATTCTCCTGTGGTCTTATCAAGATAACGAAAAAACTGCGGTGCGTAGCGCCGCCAAATATGATATCAACTTACAAACTTTTAAGGATAACCCAAAAGGTTTTAGTCGTATGTAAAATGTTGTAAAGGCGGTATAGAAATCACCCGTACTTTTAGATTGGCGGCTTAAAGAACTGTTAACGGCGTGACTTAGAGCGAGCAAATGTTTTAAATCGAGCGTTGCTGAACGAAGTTTACCAACACATCGCGGATGTTTGCCGGTTTCACCAGTGTATTGATGTGCCAGCAATAGAGTGTTTAGACATTTCCAGACGAACAGTGCAGCGCATCGTGTGCAGTCTATCCAACCTAACAAGGCATTTTGGCCCGGACTCGATTTGAGTGCGCATTGTAAAGAAGTTGTGCTGCAGAGCTGCATTCCACTGCATATCCTGTTGCCAACAATCTAGTAAACTTCGGGAGTCTTCCCGAAACAAGTGGAAGGAAAGGCAATATAAGTCCCTGTTCACAAAAAGGCTCTACGAACTTGGGCCTCTAATTATCGTTTCGATATTCGCTCCTCCACTGTTTCGGCAAGGTATCGAGAGAGCCGCATCGAGTGCATACTAGCACGTTCGTCCCGTTTTACCGTCACATCAACATGGTTTTATGCCCACACCGGTCATGTGATTAGCAATTTGTCTACCTGATGCAGGCCGGGGTGGGAGGCCATAGAGAACAAAGCTCAGCTTGATTGTATATTACAGACTACTCTTCTGCTTTTCAGAGCGTTGATTCATAAACTTTTTTTTATAAACTTGGAAAATGGCTTCCACTTAAAAGAGCGGGCTCTGGCGGATCCGCTGTTATTTGTCCGACAGACGCCAGAGAGTTGAGTTAATGGCGCTCTCTGATTGGATATCTGTGACGTCCCGGAACCCCCGAGGGCAGTCAGATCTCGCCTTCTGCTATTCGCGCTGCTTTATTAAAAAGATTACGTGCATGGGTCTACAACTGCTTACTTTACGCCGACGACGTTAAACTTTACCACTGTATAAACTCTACGTCGGATGTTGACAGTCTGCGCGCTGATCTTAGACGCCTGGAACAGTGGTCGGCGGATTGGCATTTACAGTTAAGGCATCGAAGTGTCAATCGTTTACCTTTCTCTCAAACGTTGCACCCATCAGGAGTACGTACTCATCCACGACGAGGCCTTGAAACATGTAGAAACCGTGGAGAGATATAGGCGATTGTCCTTGATGGGCAAACTTACATTTCAGTCATTAGACAGCATTGTTGTCAAAGCCAACCGGCTCGGGTGTCATGATGCGTCTTTCAGTCGGGTCATAGAACCAAATTAACCGAGGAAGCAATTGATAGCAGATATTGTGCCAAATGTAAAGATCTGTTTTAGAGTATTGTAGTTAGTGTGGGTGGAGCGGCCAAGTCTCATACAGACCGTTTAGAACGAGTCAACACAAATTTGTTATTGGTTAACAGCCCATGTTTATGCGTGCACCCCAAACTCTAGAGTATCGTCGCCTTAATTTCTTACTTTTCTCTCTTGTTCACTGAGCGCGAGGCGAGACTCAGCACGATTTGATGTTTTTGGCACGTATTTTTACGAACAAATTGACTCGAGCTCTTGCGGTCGTACTTCTGCTTGGCCGTTCCATGCTGTCCCAACCCGGCAGCTCACTCTGTTTGCAAGTTGCCCTATGCCAGAGTTGAGACAGTTTAAAAAGGGGTATGTTCTTGTAGACTGCCGAGAGTGGACAAACGAGTTTTATGCCGGTTTTTGAAAGTTGAATATTTTCATGATTCATTCCATTGCATCAGTCTCGTATCAGGAGAATGTGAAATGTAGTCACGTACCGGTGTCTGGGTGAATGTGTGCATGCATGTTTTTATTTTATTTTATTTTTATATTTTATTTTGTATTTTAGTTTGCTCAATAATGTTAACATTTTACTGTACCGTATATATATGTATATTCTGACTTTAACCGTAAATGGGCCTGTCCCGTGGTTGATGTATTGAATAAATGAAATGAAATGAAATATTACTTATCCTTGATCCTTTCCACACATTCTGTTACAATTTTAGTTTCTTGTCGGATCAGGTCAGGTCAAATAACCCCTACTCCCAAAAAGTTTGCGGTCGTGCCATGACCACAGCTTGTAAGGGATGGACATCCAATTTTTATGATTGCATGAAGCCATCAGTATCAACAATGAAGTTTTTTTTTTTAATCGGTGAACTGAGGTTGGGCCAATTTTATTATCTCCCCATTATATCAATGGAAATGTGTCAAATGCTTTTTATTTTGAGGATATCAGTCCAATTACTTCTGGATAACGTTATCATAAGATATTACTTATGATCAAAGTGCAAGTTTTGTTCAGTGACCCATACGTGGTCATCTGAGGCCATCTGAGTTTAGCAACACTTTTTCGTCAATAACTCTCGACACAATGAAGATAGAGAAGTGAAACTATCACCAACGTGATTTTCTCGTCGAGACACATCTCCTGATATGCAGCATGACCTGCTTGGATTACCAAGTTTGACCTTGACGTTTTTTTAAGTTGACCCAACATGTTCCAAAGTAAAACATTTCAAAGTGCCTTGACGAGACAAACACGATGGTGTTAACAGTATTGCGTTATCTTTATTAGGTAAAAAGTTACAAGCAAAACAACATTTTTGCAAAATAACAGTATTTTTGACTTTTATAACCTCTAGAGCTGAAACTATTGACTTAAAGGGAGTGTGCCTACTCACATTGGTCATGTGGAGTTGTTGACACTAGTCTGTAGAACAATTTTTTACTGAATTAGCCATGTACTTAATTTCCCCAGAAGCACTTTTAGTTGCTGAGATATTTCTAAAAGTCGCCAATCACCATACTGGCCAGTAGATTAATATCAATAGTCGCCCAGAGAGCTTTCGCCACGAGAAGCATTGCTCTTTAAAATTTACAACGCTAGCTATATTGGTTTAGCTCTGGCCAGTGCGCCATTATAGGTAACATCTTCCCTTACTCTGTTTATAGTGACGACTTTTATGAGTTTTGAAACAAAACAATCAAAACAGAATATAAGTAAAATTCAACTAAAGGGGCTCCAGACGTGAATTTTATCCTAACCAATAATCAAAGCAATAGCTTCTTACCGTAATACAAATATATTTGATATTTCAAAAGAGTAAGCACACTCCCTTTAAGGTAAAATTATAAAATTTCGTTAGTTGCAAAATTTCAATGAGCTGTGCGATTTGCTTTTTTGTTTGTTGTTATCTAGATAGTATAGTTTCCTGAGATATATGGTGGGTTTCTGGAGCGAAGTACCTACAAACTGTATACAATCTTGGCCTTCGATGACCTCTGGTGATCCTGAATATTTGACCTGAGCGAAAACAAATCGAAATGGGTTCCAAATTATTTTTGACGACGTCTTAAATAGTTTCTTTGGTTTTGGTCTACGTTCCATAGGAGCCGAGTTACAAGGGGGGTGTTCAAACACCCCCCAGAAGGGCGCGGGAAATCCCGAGGCCCAGTGGGGCGCGGGTGGAAAATATCTTCTTTAACGTTAAAATGGCTTCAAATTGAGGAAGTCCTGTGTCAAATACAATGTTGGTGGGCCAAAAGCAAAGACGGTGGGAAAATTGTTGCCGTACCAACTTTATCTGCTTAACACGTCGTTGTTCATGGACGGATTCAGAAGGACAAACAGGTGGTTTAGGGGCCAAATCCCCTAATATATTGGATTACCATGAGCGCTTGACAGATGTCGCTGCCTTAGGCTTTAATAGGTGATTTATAGCATTTTTGTGTTTTTAGTTAAAGTTTCTTGGATTTCCTTGTCAATGAATAATGCCGATTTCCTTCCAGGGGCCTCCTTCCATATAAGGCCAAGACATCAGGTGTGCGATGCCGACATATCTGCTAGAGAAGAGACGAAATCTGTTTCTTCAAAACGGCACCAGCCTTGAAAGCTGATAAAATGTATGTACCTTTCCGAAATTATTATGAATACAAACCCTATTGTTATACGTTCAATGTGATGTTTAAATATATAGTTATTAATATATTCATTTTCATTAAGTGCTTTGCCATTAGCATTCATTATGGAAATTATCGTCGCGTTGGGCTCCAGTTAAAGTAAAAGTCAAAATCCGCCGAAGAAAAATGGGTTGGCCAGCCGAAATTGGTTTTGCCCCCTAACTTTGAAATAGTTTCCGGACTTGTGGGCTTGAAATAATAGCAATAACACACGGATAAAGTATAGACTGCGCGAGGTGCAGATATTTTCCCTTGCATGCAACATTTCACGCCTAAAGGGCTGCTCGTCTAGCATGTTAACTTTGGGGAGGGGGAGGGGTGGGGCAACCCTCAGTCACAGATCCAGCCCTCCAGTCGAACTGACATTCGGCCACTGGGGGGGGGGGGGGGGGCAGCGGAAACTGCGCCTGAAGTCATGCATGCCTAACGCCTTCGTTGTCTTCAGCCGCCAAAAAAGTAGCATTTCAGTTGATGAAATGAAAGCAAATGTAGATAGTCCGGTGGGCAGGCTGATTAAGTTGACAGGAATTATGTTTAAAGCTACTAGCTAGTAATGTGGAGTATCGGCGAACGCGTTCTAGTCGCCAATAATGACACGTATGACAAATGCTGTCTCTGGCATTTCCATAGATCTGAGAGCATTAATGTGTAAGCACTGGTAATGTGGCTCTACTGGACAAATGTGGCACAACAGCTTGAGCTAACAAATAAATTATGTATTTTTTAATGTTTTGTATTGCTTGGCGACATATTATTTTAACTGTATCGTGCCATATGTGTACTACCGTTTCATTATCTCCCGAGTAAGTGGTGAGGTTTACTGGAGTCAAGCAGTGCAGTAAAACTTTATAAAGAGGTCCCAAATCCGGCCAAACCGGCGTATGCCTGCAGCGCATGGCGAGCGACGAAAAACAAAACAAACGTTGGCTTCAAACGTCGGTAATATTAATTAAATACGTCGCTATAATATACGTTTATTTTTGTTTTGCACTGTGGAATATAATAGCGTGATGAAGCATGCGTTAATCCACTATTAACCCGCGCCCTGGTGGGACTCCGAGACAACGTCGCCATGGTGGGAGGGCATGGGCGGATCCAGCCGTTTTTTTTGGGGGGGGGACTTTTTATGGCAAAAAGGTACACATTTTTTTTCTCCGTGGATTTGGGCTTCTCACCTTATTTAGTATTTGAGATAAAAAATCGTAAAAAATCGTAAAAAAACACTTTTTCGAAAAAAATGGAAAAAAAAGTTTCTTTTGTAAAAAAAGAAAAAAATCGAGGACAAATTACATTAAAACAAACAGAGCACCACTTTCCATAGCATATACACACGTGAGTTATAATCACGTTTATTTCATACCAACTCGCAGGGGCGTCACCGATGTTATTCTTGAGGGGGTTGGCTGAAATGACGAAAAAATATATATACATCCGTTTTGTCTACGTGTGTTTAAGCCTTTGCATCATTTTTAATGTAGATTTCCAAGTTATAATACGTACTTGGTTAAGTTAGGTAGTTAAGGTATTTTAGGGGGCCGATGTTTGCGTCATATCGTTTGCGTCGCCTTTTTCGGAACTCGGCAGGCTAGCTAGCTTAAAGGGACACTACCTCTTCCGGATGATATCGCAAAAACATGTTAAAACAAGTCTAAGGAACTCAATATTACTTTTAATCGTCCTCTTGTGCTCACCAAAGCAGCGCAAATACAAGAAACTATCATTTATTTCATTTATGATAATAATATAAAAACGGTTTGCAGTTTTTACACACCACTAGATAATATGGCAGCGATTGAGCGCCAATTTCAGCGCAGTTCAGACATTTACGTATTTGTAAACAACACTGTACAGGGAGTACGTTAAAACAATGTAAACTAAACAATCCGATACCAAAAAATCTCGATTGGAAAATACTTCATCAATAGTTGGTGCTTAAAATCCCTTCGTAAAAGTCCAAACATCTTCGGGACAAATATTTCCTTCATCGGGGCAATTATTTCCTTCATGCCTATTATTGAGCTTAAAGGGAATATAGCACCTTACATTAGTTTTTTTAACTGAGATAGCGCCAGATTGTCGGGTGTACTGAGAACCTCTAAATCTGAATTTTTTTCCTTCCAAAACGACCTAGTTACTGAGTTTGAACGTACCAAAAACCGTTGGTCAATATGTGTCATATTTGGGCATTTGGGCATATTACAAATTTCGTGACGTTTCGCATACGTCATAAGTAGTTACTCCGCTGTGATTTCCACCGCACTTCGTTTGGGCTTTTTGAACCGTCCGCCCAGTATTTCAGTTACCTTGCGTCCGCCCCGCGTCCGCCACCGAAGGTATTGACTTGATAAATTTTGAAATGAATGTCAATTTTCTTTGTCAGTTTTCATGGATTTCAAATTAGAAAATAAATGGCAGACAATGGTTCTTTGAAAGGCCTAACTGTTGATGGGTAGCTTGAACGTAGCTGCAATATTTCTGCAATAGAAGCATATTCGGTACTAGACTAATGTATTTCACTCAAATGCCATGCAAATTCACTATGGGTGGGATATGTTCATAAATAAATATTTATGTCAATTGTGACCGATTTCCAATTAAAAAATTACCCATAGATACTATTGGTTTGAGTTGACAATGTGTTTAGGGTGGCTGTCATGTTCATACAATACATCAACAAATATAAAGACATTAGTTTGGTGTTGTTTACGAGAAGTTCGGTTTTCCCCAAAAACATGATTGCATACTTTGTGAAAATTTTCATTGGATTTCCATTGAAACATAATACAGACAAAGGTCTTCAAAGGCACAACTGTTGATAGGTGTTCCCTTACCGTTAGCTTTATATTCTCCGCAATAGAAGCATATGCAGTGCTAAACTAATGAAATTTTCATTCAATGGCTAATCACACATTAGACAAATTAACCTGGTGTGGATATAGTTTTAAGTAACTTATCATAGTCAATTGTAAGTTGATTTCTAATTAAATCATTACTAAAAGATGCTTAGAATAGACCTAGTGCAAACATTACACATTTTGTAATCGCGTCAATATTATTTTTGGCGAGTCAAGGAATTAGGAACCAGCGAACGCAGTTGTTTTTACGTTTCTTAACGCATATCTGATTCAGGAAACGATTTTTGCGTTCGATGCCTTCTTGTGACGTCACAACTCGCTTTGGTGACGCCAATATGTTGTGACGTCACATGAAAACATTGACTATTTTTCAAATTACAAACACATTCTGACTTTTTTTCGCAAAATTGAAATGCAGGACCGTAATCAGGACATTCTTCTCCATCAATCTACATACTTTTCCCAAGGTGCTATACTTCCCTAAATCAGGCATAAAACAAAGACATTAACTGTTTTCTGACATTATACATTTGGGTAAAAATGCTTAAGTCAAAAAATATCACTACTTTCCATAGTTGCACAAGGCCAGCAATTAATTGATTTTTGGTACGTAGTGGTGGCGGACTCGTCAAGCTCATTGGCTGGAAGAAAACTGAACTTTGAACGATGATAGGTATTGGGCCACTGGGCGGGAATGTCAAAAAACGGACTTCATGGTGCTGATCAACTCCGGTTGTTCTTTAACATATACAATTTTACTTTGAGAACGGACAGTGTCATTTTAACATGTAGCCAGCTTGAAAATGAACCCTCGCCTTACTGGGGGCCTGACAGGCCTCCCTGATGCTTTTCTGAAGTCACTTTTTACTCATACGGCGCATCTTGCTGAAATCTCAGTAGCTGAGTTGACACCAATTATACATATGCTGGCAAAATTTAACGGAAATTGGTTCAGTCATATGGGAGATAATGAAGTTTTAGTGACGATTTTAGTTGGTGGAAAGACGGTAAATATAGTAAAAATCGTAGAAAATAGAGTTTTGCAGCAAATTGCCAACAGAAAGCGACAAAGATGATCCTTCCAAGATGTAAAAAAAGGAATCGATATTAGAGAACCACATATAAAGAATACTGCAAGTAAATTTCAATCAATGTATTTTTTGCTGACGTATTGGTTCCTAACCTAAGTATGGCATGTCATGACATCATATGTTTGCATTGCGTTTTTTTGCTTTTTATGACCAAATGCAGGCAAATACATGTCAACACTGTATTTCTGATACAAAACTGGTCTAGAAACATGCCCTTTTATCTAATTTTATCGGTTTCAAATTTTGACTGATGCGATCGGATTTTTTCACAGTTTCTTACATCACCTCTGCAGCTGACCGGACAGTGTCTAACATCACCTCTACAGCTGACCGGACAGTGTCTAACATCACCTCTGCAGCTGACCGGACAGTGTTCTAAACATCCCCTCTCAGCTAAACGGACAGTGGTCTAACATCACCTCTGGGCAGCTGACCGGACAGTGTCCTAACATCAACCTCTGCAGCTGACCGGACAATGTCGAACATCACCCTCTGCACCTGACCGGACAGTGTCTAAACACACCTCTGCAGCTGACCGGACAGTGTCCTAAACATCACCTCTGCAGCTGACCGGACAGTGTCTAACATCACCTCTGCAGCTGACCGGACAGTGTCTAACATCCCCTCTGCAGCTGACCGGACAGTGTCTAACATCACCTCTGCAGCTGACCGGACAGTGTCTAACATCACCTCTGCAGCTGACCGGACAGTGCGTCTAACATTCCTCTGCAGCTTGACCGGCAGTGTCTAACTCACCTCTTGCAG
Organism: Semibalanus balanoides; assembly: GCA_014673585.1. Classification (NCBI taxonomy): domain Eukaryota; kingdom Metazoa; phylum Arthropoda; class Thecostraca; order Balanomorpha; family Balanidae; genus Semibalanus; species Semibalanus balanoides. Next base: position 213,061 of record VOPJ01004022.1, read on the forward strand.
CCTGACCGGCAGTGTCTAACATCACTTGGCAGCTGACCGACAGTGTCTAACATCACCTCTGCAGCTGACCGGACAGTGTCTAACATCTACCGTCTGCAGCTGACCGGAACGTGTCTAACAATCACCTCTGCAGCTGCCGGACAGTGTCTAACATCAACCTCTGCAGCTGACCGGACAGTGTTCCTAAACATCACCTCTGCAGCTGAACGGACAGTGTCTAAACATCAACTCTGCAGCTGACCGGACAGTGGTCTTAACATCATCTCTGGCAAGCTGCACCGGACAGTGTCGCCTAACATCTTCTTTATCCTCTTGCAGCTGACGCGGACAGTGTCTAAGCATCACCTCTGCAGCTGACTGGACAAGTGTCTAACATCACCTCTGGCAGTGCTGACGGACAGTGGTCTAACATCACCTTTGCAGCTGACCGACAGTGGTCTAACATCAACCTCTGCAGCTGACCGGACAGTTGTCCTAACATCACTCCCTGCTGCAGCTGACCGGACAGTGTCTAAATCCCACCTCTGGCAGCTGACCGGACAGTGAGCCTCTAACATCACCTCTCAGCTTGAAACGGACAGTGTCTAACATCCCTCTGCAGCTTGACCGGACAGTGTCTAACATCACCTCTGCAGCTGACCGACAGTGTCTAACTCCCTCTGCAAGCTGACCGGACCAGTGTCAAACATCCCTCTGGCAGCTAAACCGGACAGTGTCTAACATCACCTCTGAACAGCTGACCGGACAGTGTCTAACATCACCCTCTGCAGCTGACCGGACAGTGTCAACTCACCTCTGCAGCTGACCGGACAGTGTCTAACATCACCTCTGCAGCTGACGGACAGTGTCCTAAATCACCTCTGCAGCTGACCGGACAGTGTTCTAACATCCCCTCTGCAGCTGACCGGACAGTGTCTAACCATACCTCTGCAAGCTGACCGGACAGTGTCTGACATCAACCTCTGCAAGCTGACCGAACAGTGTCCTAACATCACCTGCTGCAGCTGACCGGAACAGTGTCTAACATCACCTTGTAAAGCTGACCGGACAGTGTCTAACATCACACCTCTGCAGCTGACCGGACAGTGTCTAGACATCACCTCTGGCAGCTTGACGCGACAGTGTCCTAACATCAACCTCTGCAGCTGACCAGACAGTGTCTAACATCACCTCTGCAGCTGACCGGACAGTGTCTAACATCACCTCTGCAGCTGACCGGACAGTGTCTAACATCACCTCTGCAGCTAACCGGACAGTGTCTAACATCACCTCTGCAGCTGACCGGACAGTGTCTAACATCAACCTCTGGCAGCTGACCGGACAGTGTCTTAACATCCCCTCTGCAGCTAACCGGAACAGTGTCTAACATCACCTCGCAGCTGAACCGGACAGTGTCTAACATCCCCTCTGCAGCTGACCGGACAGTGTCTTAACTCACCTCTGGCAGCTGACCGGACAGTGTCTGACATCACCTCTGCAGCTGACCGACAGTGTCTTAACATCACCTCTGCAGCTGACCGGCACAGTGGTCTAACATCCCCTCTGCGCTGACCGGACAGTGTATAACATTACCTCTGCAGCTGACCGGACAGTTGTCTAACATCACCTCTGCAGCTGACGGACAGTACTAACATCACCTCTGCAGCTGACCGACAGCGGTCTTAATCACATCTGCAGCTGACCGACAGTGTCTAACATAACCTCTGCAGGCAGCTGACCGGACAGTGTCTAACATCCAAAAAAACCCTCTACCAGCTGACCGGACAGTGTCTAACATCACCTCTGCAGCTGACCGGACAGTGTCTAACATCACCTCTGCAGCTGACCGGACAGTGTCTGAACATCACCTCTGCAGCTGACCGGACAGTGTCTAACATCACCTCTGCAGCTGACCGGACAGTGTCTAACATCACCTCTGCAGCTGACTGGACAGGTGTCTATACATCACCTCTGCAGCTGACGCGGACAGTGTCTAACATCACCTCTGCAGGCTGACCGGACAGTGTCTAACATCACCTCTGCAAGCTGACTGCTCCTGGAGCAGTGTCCTAACACACCTCTGCAGCTGACCGGCCAGTGTCCCTGACATCAACCTCTGCAGCTTGACCGGACAGTGTCCTAATCATCACCTCTGCAGCTGACCGGACAGTGTCTAACATCACCTCTGCAGCTGACCGGACAGTGTCAAACACCAGTAAGATGCCTTAAACGGCGAAGGACGAGCGAGTCTGAATAAACCCGATAGCAAGGTCATTAGTTACGGAATAGGGTGTGCACCTGCGCACGTGCAGTGTGACCCAAAGTTTGACATGGGTGACATTGCCAGTGTTGTGGTCTCAAACCACACACCGAATTTCAGCTTAATCGTTCCTAGAGGGACGTCTGCTCAATGCGCAATTTGATTTATATTATTGTTGGCCTGGGTATTGTGATAGTGTGGGTGATGGTATGGGTAATCGTGTGGGGGTAATGGTGTGGTTGAATGTGAGGGTGTGGGTGGGTGTGGGTGTGGGTATTGTATTGTATTGTATTGTATTAAACAATTAAAACACTCTCCACTGTAAAATAGTTATTCCGAGTGTCGGGTCAGGGTGAGAAAGAAGACATGTTAAAAAGACACTCGGTATACCACATACAATAAGATCAAATAAATATAAAAGCACACACACTAGCTTAACAAAACACAAATAAAACACACAAACACTTACACACAAGCAGTCACACACTCATTCTCCTCGCTTCTCACAGCTAAAAGGTCTGATATTGCGGAATGGATCGCGCGGCGAATCTCCAGTGGGAGGTGGTTGCATGTATAGTTGCGCCGTACAGAAAAGAAGGCGCCGCCTGCCCACCTCGGTTCTCGCGCGCGGGAGAGCAAGATCTGGGTCCTGCCGGATGGTTCGAGAGCGAAGAGAAGAGTTGACCTGAAGCTGAGAGAAAAGAGCCGGGTACGCCGGGCTGATAATTTATTTACGCATCCACGTGTTCGTCGTATGTCCGTGCGACGTACCGTTGCAGAGATAGATCACCAATTTCGGTGGGGGTGTACAATAAAGAGATCGAAGTTTACATATGCGTCTATGTCGTATCCGCCCAACGGAGGCTCGTTTTGTGCGGAGCATGTTTTTCAATTGGTTTCACTTCGTGTGTTGTATGTGTTGCCATAGTGTAAATACTAAAGACTTTAGTATTTACGCTATGGTGTTGCTTTGCCGTCACAAATTGATCCGAACTAAATCGTTTGATGTATTATTTTATACTTCGAACAAAATAGTTTTTGCAGCGTTCTCTTAAAGGAAATAGTTAACTTTTTTCAAACACGATTTGACTATATTTTGAAATACAACTTCTTTTCATAATTTCAAAAATAGCCATACATCGTGCCGATTCAGGACAAAAGGATGTACATTATTAATTTTATCAAAACTATATGCGTGCTCTCCGCAACGTCAAACGTGGCTCAGCCAATCAGATATTCGAAAGTAGTCGCGTAAAATTACTGTATAGCCTCTGTCCAGGTGTGTGAGGCCCACATTCTTGACAATCCTTATTTATGGCCCATAATTCCTTCGACAAAAAAAAACAAATATATTTGGCTTGGAGAGCCCTTTTAGCCCATAACCAGAATTTGCAGCTTAGTGGTTTTTTCAACACGGGCTACAACAACTGCTATCTCGCAGTTTAAAACCCATGTTGAAGGGAAACACTGAACTATTTTCTTTAAGCAGGTGCGTGCGAATGATAGATTTCCAATGCGTATGTTTTAAAGTTAAAATACATTTTAAGTGGGAATTGGATGAATTTGATTGTGCTTTACAGCTGCATCATTTTCATTGTTTAGCACCCTTTGGTTTTGATGCTACGGTTGTGTAATGAAGGAAATATTCTAAAATCGTCAATGTGAATATTACAAGTGGATTTTAACAGCGAAATATTGCATTAAAACAAAAATGTTACGTGCATTTTAGAGACGGTACATCGGTCTACAGTGTGTAGTGTAGACCAATGTGTAGACTCTACACATTGGTGTTAGTTTCATCGCTTCACGTCCAATAGGTGCCGAACACTGATTTAAATCGTGAACACGTCATAAACCATGAATTTGCGCTTGTATAGATAGTAACTTTGCACGTACCACGCGCCGCTGATCGACACACAGTGCATACCTCGGGCGGATCATTTCTCTATACATCTGTGTTCAACCCGTGTCCTTGCGACTTTTGGTTGCCGAGATATAGGTCCGGTATTGCAACCGGATATTTTGTAGGTAATTTTGTGGACGGAACAGGGGTGCACGTGCGCACATGTAGTGGGGCCCAGAGTTGGACTTGCACTAAATTGCCAGTGGTGAGGTCTCAAACCACACACCAATGCTCAGCCTAATCGGTCCAGCCGTTTATCAGCTATAGCAAGATAACGTTTCTGACACCTCTGACGCGGCACGTTCCACACCCACGTGCCATGCGGACCCTTCACGTGAGACGAAACATCTCAATAACATAATGAGATTGAATGGGGTTATCCGATGGCGAGGACCGCTTGTTCAGTTCAGTTCAGTTCAGTTCAGTTTATTAGAACATTCCATAAGTATGGGTATTACTGTTCCACGTCAGGTACATAAATGGGCAAAACCCATACACAGATACATTGTAAAAAGAAACACAGTAAAACACCGCAAGACGACACAGTAGAACGATTCAGAGGCACGGCAAAAACATGTTAAGATTGAATTAAGAGCATCTCATATCCTGTAACGCCGCCTTGAAGGCGTTGACTGTGGGCTTATTTCGGATAGATGGCGGGAGTGCGCTCCACGCCAAAGCCGCACGGTGGGAGAACACACGCTGTGCTGCACTCTGGTTGCATTTGGTCACATGCAGGTCACCTCTCACAAAGGCGCGCGTCTGTCTTGTCGAGACATCGCTCCGTCTGGTGAACATTTCCCGGATCGCTACAGGCGAGTCATCGTGCATCAGCGTGCTGAACACCTTGATAAGGTCACGGTGCACCACCAGGGTCTCGATCCTTGGCCAGTTCAGTGATTTAGAGCTAGTGTGAATTTGTGGTGATACTACTTTTTTAATCAGTGCAGCTCGCGCAAAGTTAAAAATTTTTTGAATTTTTGTGTAGCTGATTGGTAGCGCAGCCCAACACGTTCGCAGTAAGTGATGTGTGGAAAAGACGTAGGCCCTGAAGATATTTTTGATGGCATCATGGAGAAGTAATGCGAACCTTGTACAGGGTTACACTAATTGGTTACATTTGGACTACAAGCCGTACATGCGCCAAGTCAGCCGCGTCGAATAAAAACCAGAACTGACTTACTCGAGGTCGTAACTGTCGAGTCGCGGATTTTGAAGTAGAAGTTTTGCCAACTTTTTACAGATTTTTGCTGGACCCGATAGCATAAAGTCTTTGTTTTTCTTCGTTCATTTTCGTGAATCCGTTAAACAGGCCTGGAGTTCTTTTACGTTGGTCTTCTAGTCTATCTTTTCAATCATCGAGGCGAGTTCCGTCCGGAGACGTGCAGTCCAGGTGCTGTGTCGTCAGCGAGGTAGTCAGGCTTCCGTGAGCAAGTAAGCACGGCAGGTCGGCAGTAAACATAATGAGAATCAGGACCAATAATCGAGCCAATGTGGCACTCCGCATGCAACTGGCAAACAGCGTCGTCCCCCGAACATCTGTTCTCGTCGCTTCTCAGATAAACTACGAACAGTCTATGTCCATAAACGCATAAAGCACATTTTTTTGTGGGAGGACGCCTGCTCGACGCTGTGAACGCCTTGGATAGGGTCGACTGTCGTTACGACGATACGAGCTCTGTTCGGTGTTCTCACCAGGCGCTCGACAAGGGCGAGCAAGGTCCTCGGTAGAGTGGCGCACCTTACGCAATATTGGAGCTGAGCTAAACCGATAGCGAACCAATGAATTAATTTAGCTCAGTTGACAGCATACTACTTTCTCCAAGATTTTTGACAAGACGCTGAGAAGTGAATAGGACGAATTGTTCGATGGCACAGTTGGGGTCGCCTGATTTTGGGAATTGGGACGACACACGCGTTTTCCATGCGTCGGGACTAATTGGTGGTAAGAGGCGAGAGGTTAATGAGGCGAAGCAGGTGTGGACCGATCACCGGAAAGCACTGACGGACGGCCTCCAGAGAAATCTCGTCCAGTCCCACCGCTCGCGACGCACTCATCTTCCTGACAGACTTGGACAGTTCCGGGAGAGTAACAGGTGTGAACTGGAAGCCCGCCGAGCAGACAGTAGGCGGCCTGAGGTCCCCACGGCCCGCGATGACGCCCCCGCAAGGGGCAGCGATGCGAGGTCCGACGTCCGCGAAGTAGCGTTGAATTCGTCCGCCTCTCCTTGGCCCCTCGGTCCGGAGGGCGAGCGTGCGCCACCGGCCCGGGGAGGCATGGCGACCTCTTGAAGGTGACCAGAAGCCCCCGTGGTCGCCCGAGGTCAGCTCGCCGCACAGGAACTGCCGCCTGGCCGCGATAAGCCAACTCTTGACGCTGTTCCGCAGCTCGGTGAAGTCCGCCTTCGCCTCCGGCGTGCGCAAGCACAGCCACGTGCTTGTCAATCAGATGCGGGATTCCAAAGATGTAAGCTTCTGAAAAGCGTTGTGGTCGGGTCGGGCAGGGCCGGGCCAGATCGGGTCGGCCGCTTATATGTGAGAAAAATCCGGTATTCAGTGAGGACTCACTGCGCGCTTCGCGCTCGCTCGTAATCACCTCTGCAGTTGACCGGACAGTGTCGAACATCCCCTCTGCAGCTGACCGGACAGTGTCTGTGCCACGGGACCACTGCTGACCGGACAGTGTCTGTCCCAAGGAACCACTGCTGACCAGACAGTGTCTGTCCCACGGGACCACTGCTGACCAGACAGTGTCTGTCTCCCACGGGACCACTGTTGACCGTGCAATGTCTGTCCACGGGACCACTGTTGACCGGACAATGTATATTTATTTCTGTGTCCTATTGTGCTGCCAGAGAGGATCAGGAGGGGTGCCCTTACTGGAAATTGTGAACTCATCCACTGGCTGACATTGTTGCCGGAACACGTGTCCGATGCCGCCCGATCGTTTGTTTGTTTATGTATAATGTTCATCGGTGCCGCGTTTCCTGTCTCTGTTTCACGCTATATAAAGTCCATCGGGCCGTGATAGGGTGGTGCAGTGGGTCCTCAGACAACCATGATGAAGCAGCTGGTATGTACGCTCTATATTTGTTTATTTATGTTCGTATTTGTTTTCCTAGCGGTTCAGTTTCTTATACGTTGGACTTTCTTTTGTTGCATTGCTGGACCATGCTCATTGCATATGCAGTGAAATTGGCCTCAGAGTAGGACAGAAATCGTGGGCTTTGGCTTGTAAACATACTGTATGCGTTTTTTGCGAAGGTAACCAAAGCAAACTCGCATGATTTATAAGGATTTTACAATATGTTGCGTTACAGATAAATTAATACCTTTCAGTTAGGTGCCATAGACACTGTATGATTATATCAAAGTATGATGGTATTTGAACGAAATTATTGGTTTTATATATAGGCTTTCTTACAATGTGATCAATATTTACTGAATCATTATGTATTGCAGTGGTATAGTGTTTATTATTTGTTTACAATTATTTCGATCAATTGATGCGCTTGTAGTCTTTGCATTCGTATTTGTTATATTTTTATCTCGTTTGCTACCGACATATATTTGCTATTAATTGTTTTTATGGATAATATGGGATGGCTTGTTCTTCAACTAAATTTTATGTCTATATTTTGTGTTTTTCAAGCGTTTTCAGTAGGTGATAAGTAGCACGAAAATTAATAGCGCTGTTCAGTTTCTTAACTGTATTGTGCATTAGGCGAAATTTTTGATACTGCTTCAAATATTTGTTATAAATAATTCCCTACATTTCTCTTGACAACATATTTTAACTTCAGTTATAATTTAAAAGCTAAACTTCAATCGATGGGAAAACAGCATTAGAAAACAATCAATAACTGGAATCCTCACATTACAAACATATGGGTTGTGGCGATTATTAATGTTACATATCATAATGACCGTGACGGTAAATTTAACTTGAAATAGGCAATCTGGCCACCTATAACATCTATGAACACCACCTTAGCTCCGTAATTCTTGCGTCCTGAAGCAAAAATAATCATCATCATATGGCCTCTCATATGTTATCTCATCTTATGGCGACAAAGTGACTAGTTACATTTAATTGACTTTTTAATTGAAATTTAATTGCTCCGTGTAGTTAAATTTAATTGACGGTCACGGGGTCCGCTGCCAGTTGAAGTCACTTGAGTCTGGGTCGAGACATAGCTGAACGTTGTGTAGCCGATGCTGAGGGACAGAGCTGGACACTGCATCGCTGTCGTCGTGTATCTGAAAAAAGGGCAAAAAAGTCACTCGAGCCAACTCTGACTTGGCATGTGCTAGTGAAACAAAACCGATGACATTAGGGATGTAGCGCTAGTCTATATGTTACGCGATAGGGCTAGTCTACATGTTACGCGTTATGTGTTCAGTATATGTTACGTGTTTCTTTGCAGGTGCTGCTTTCCATGGTCCTGGGGCTGGCTCCGGCCGCCCCGTTCTTTCCGTTTTTCGGCGGCGGATTTGGAGGATTTGGAGGGTGAGTGCATATTGACGGACTTGCACACACTATGCGTCTGATGAAGTTGGTCACAATTCACATGCTCGCGATGCGTTAAGAAAACTAAGACAGTATATGGGAAAGCTGCACCGTATAGCATTCCTCTAAAAATTGCATTTAAATCATCGAAAACATTTGCTGGTTTCTGATAGAATTAACATTTATTTTTGAGAAGGTACGATTGAATGAGATACCATGAGATCCAAACCCGTCATTTTTGCAGCGTGTTACCAAACTTCCTTTCTGTAATAGCTGTAAAATGTTGACTTGCGGTAGAGGACTCTAACACGCGCACTGAAGACGGATATGCCACTAACGCACACTGGTTAGGGGGGTACTTTAGTGTCCCCCTGAGATCTCAGAAAGCATGAGAGCTAGAACGATCAAACTTACACCGTAGGTAGGTGCTATGATGATCTACATTTTCTGAAATTTAAGTGACCTTAGATCAGTATCTTAAATCATAAATGTCAAACGAGGTCACCAAGGTCAAACCTGGCCAAATGTCACCATTTGGGAGTTTGACCTCTGTGACGTCACAGGTCACCAGTAACGTATCCTTAGTTGCGTCGGGGGATGAAAATTGGCATTGGCTACCGAATGGCGTTTTAATCGTCCCGATCTGACTGTTGGTTCCGAAGATATCGCTTCGCTAACCTCGATTCTGACCGCCATCTTGGAATTCAAATCCATTAACTCAAAAATTTACTTACTGATTTCCAATTTTTTACGTCAAGCGATCGGCTTTTGTGTTGCCGTAAATGTCGCACAAAAAAACACTGCTTTGCTTTGCTTTGTTTTATAGGTATTCACGAAAAACATGGGGGGGGGGCGACAAAAGCGCCCTCCTCCAGTACGAGTGTTATGGCATTGCTGAATGAGTTTCTTTACATAAATTCCAGGGTTGGCAAATTCAAGCCAGGACATAGTTTAAACCGGTCTAAGCCATGGTTCCATGGTTTAAATGGACTGACATAAATTAAGTTAAGCCATCCTGTTTTTTATTAAGTGATTTTTATTGTATATTAATAATAAGTCACTTACGTTAGCTTGCTGTAAAATGAAACAACATTTTTACATGATCGCATTGGTTGGTAGTCAATTATTTGCATACAGTGATCAATATTTTATGCACAAATCAGGTTTAAAATATTGCTTGCTTTATAACCACCAATAATGTATCTGACAGAAATAATTTAAAACAAAATATTTATACATTTTAAGGACATTTTGTTCTGGTTACCTATCAGATGTGGCAATTACAAACCAAATCCTCAGCGGTCCAACCACATTTACTGCCATCATTATCACAGCACAAGTTAACCCTCGCCCGGGTAGGGCAAGATTACTGCATGTCCGGGTAGGGGAGGGGAGGGTACGACCCCCCTTGACGTTTTGCCTCTAACTGAGCTAAGGCTTCGATTAACAAACGAGCGTGTTGTTTGTGACGAGAGAAAGCCATTACTGCCCGTTTTTAAGGTCCTTGATCAATAGGTGACCTCTGAGGTCATGCCAATGACCCAAATGCCATGAAGTCGTAAATGTATGGAAGTTGAATACTGATCAGGTCAAAATGGTTAAGGAACATCTTAGTATGCTTAAAACATGTCAAATTTGAAATCAGCGTCACCAAAATATCCTCCAGTTGCCAAAATAAAAAAATGTCATGTCAGGTCATCCGAGATCATTGACCTTGGATGACCTCTGAAAGCTCATGGCCCCAGTAGAACACATCGTTATGTAAAATGGACCACATATTTGCAATCAGCGTCACAAATTGTCCTGGCAATGGCCAGAAACCAAGGAAAAGTAATCTCAGGTCATCGGAGGTCAGTGACCTCGGTTGACCTCAGAAAGTGTCAGTCGAGGTCACAATCTCAACGAAAGCAGCAACTGCCACCTGGAAACACCTGTGCATATGCTTCTGAACAACAAACACTCCGAAACGGCACATTGTAAAACCAACATCGATACTAAAGGACGCCAGTCACGCACTGACATGACCTTTGAAAAAACAAGGTCACTAGGTCCACGGTTCATGAAATAGAAGTTCGAAATTTTCAGAGTATTTGTCAAAACATTACTTAAAGTTAGGTACTGAAAGGTTTTCATCGCGAATCACTTTGATACTACTCACGCGTACGATGAGGCTATTTCGGAAGAAAAAAAAACGAGGGGTTGCATCTAACCGCATCTACCTCCTACCCGAGCGAGACTTTTGCAATTTTTCTCCTTGTGTGTGATACAAAANTTGAACATATATTTTACAAACAAATATAGATGATATCCAAACCAAATCGCAAATCAATATATTTATTTTTGACTGAGTTATGGCTCCCTAAGTATAAATAACTTTTGACATCCTTTCTTGAAGGGAAAGGATGTCATGCATGACACTTTCTTTCTTTAAGCGACCAGATACTGACCAATGCATGCCAATGTTGTATATGTTGTATTTCTGTGACAAAACTGATTAGAAACATGCCTTTTTATTTGTATTGACCACTTTCAAATTTTGACCTTTTATGACCTGATCTTGACTTAATATAAGGTAAGGTTGTGAAAATGTCTGCTTTTATAACGTGTAAATAACCCATAAAACATATGTTGCGTGACTTTTGCATATATTTTACTGTTTGTGACCTAACCACCTAGCTATGCTTACAATTTCAATTTTGCCTATATGTAGGAGATGCATTATACCTTTGAGAGCACTTTGTGCATACGTCATATTTTCCAGGTTTTACATATATAATATACATATATTTCGTAGCTTATACGTCGCGCATATAGCCGCGGGACCAGATACCTAGCCAAAGGGACTTAGCCAGAGACCTCCACCCCACCCCCACCCCCTCCCCCGGTCAACAACATTTATGCTGAGGAGTGCAATTTCGGGAGTGAAATCGGAGTGCCTCCTGCTGCTCAGAACTGTTCCGCCGCCACTGTTTGTAATGGTCGACCATTGTTCTTAAAACTTAATTTCGATCAGTTGCTAGCAGTTCCAGAAGAATGGTTAATATTTAAGTCCATCCGGCGTTAGATAGAACGTTCAATTTTTGCTACATCATCGCCCACGGGATGAACCATTTATGGGCGAAGTCAAACAAATAGAACCACTTTCGTTTGTCTCTGGTACAATTTACTTATTAGTATCTTACTTCCTTTAAATCCGACACACAATCACACTTTTCACCGGCAAATATGTGTTTTTATTAGAAAGGGCGTAGAGCACCGACGCTGCAGTTGCTCGCGATCAAAATGAGTGCGCTTCAAAATGAGTGAAAAATACACGTCCAGCTGGATGGGTTGTGCTTGAGGAAAAATTTGCCCCTGAAAAAAAGTTTCCTCCAAGTGCTCAGGACACGTAGACGTGCGTTGGAAACGTAAACACTAAACAATGATTTATATCAAATTTGTATGCGCTCATATGACGCGCTTCTTTGTCTAGAACAGCTCTATTCCTTTGCCTTTTCAGACGCACCGCGTATTTGAAACCCTCACCCTTGGCCCCTAACTTTCATTTAAATCTATTTGCTTGACGAAAACTGTGGGGTCAAAAGTTACTTCGCTGAGAAGCGCCCACAATCTCGAATAGAGGACGGGGGACGGGAAGATTGGGATTCTTTCAAGACGATGCCAAAGATGACTTCCCTCCCCTACTTAACGTGACGTTTATACTTTTCTGCTCAAGAGCATCACAGACATTCGCCTCTTGTTTTGGTTTAATACGGTCCAGATCAAAGTTCGCATTTTTTTCTGGTTTAGCTGTTCCGGCAATTAATATAACTGTCCCATTACATAAATATCCACATAAACATATACTCACACTCGGTATTTTATATATCATAAATATCGCGATAAATATTCCCTATCATATTCTACGCCATTCTAGCGAGCCTGTATAGAGTGCGTTTGCCAGCGCACCTGATCGATCCACGCGGATAGCAGTTCGGCATGGTGATCTCTCCATCCTCTCCCATTGGCTGTTGATCTCAGGCCGTGCCGATACATACGGCTGATGTGAGTTAGATGCAGCTCTGCAGACCGGCTCTGAAGGTGGCTGATTCAGATCAGGACGGCTCGGCTCGGTAGGATAACGCCACTGAGAGAGCCTGAGCACCTCCCTCCCGCAGCCGCCCGCTGCGGTCACCGTTCGGTGCCTGAGCGGTATTCGAGACGTTCGTTGAACCTGGCCGCGCCGGTGAGCGGGGCCGGCTTCCCATTGAGCAGAACGCTGCCGCCAAATTCAGCCGGCTTCCTCTCGCGCTCAGCCAGCTTGGCGCCGGATTCTGCCAACAACCGGCACCATGGCAGACACGTTACATAGCGCCTTGGTAATAAGCATTACTGTACGATGCTGGTATGTAGATATTTGTGATCGATTGTTGTATTACTGCACGAGCGCGGCGAGTGCAGTAGTTTTGAGAAACGCCAAGATCACAAAATATTTACATTCAAAGCAGAGTTTGATATATATTTATAGTAGAGTTTGATTTTCCATTGGGTCTGCAGCGCAGGAATATCTGTATCCTTGCACTCCTCTGGGATGCAGAGATACAAATGTGTTATGCTCGTTCTACGATAAAGTGAAATAATGTGTTATGTTTGCATCCCTCTGAGATAAGGTCACGCGAGTTTCGACGAAAAATCAAGTACTGAGCTGAACTGGACTGAATCAAATTATACCTAGTTAGACCTAGTTAGTAGACCTAGTACCTAGTTAGTCACCCCAAAGATATATAATTCTTCATGTTTCCCTCGTGGAGGATAGGAAATATTTTCCGCGCGTGTTCCTGACAAAACCTCGCTCCTTCGTCGCTCGATTTTTCAGTCACACGCTTGGAAAAGATATCCTTATCTTCCCCTCGGAGCCATGAATAATACTTTATGTCTTTTACCATATGTCGCCAGTGCGGTATGCCAGTGTATGATGCGGAAAATACTACATTCCACGCGCTAATACTTTTTACATTGCTCGGCATATGGTACTGTTCCGCCATATGTCTGTCTTGTCTTGGTATATCAGTGCAGAGTGCAGTATTCAGTGTTCCATGCATAATGGCATATATCCTCCTACTTTACCCTGGCTCTCTCGTTGTTTGTTTGCTCACGCTTGAGGGGTCATCTTCTGATGAAGCATTCATAGGAACTTCCTCGTTATCGATTGTCCCGGGAGTGCGGGGACAAAGCGTTGTTTTTGTCCCGGATCATCGTAGGATTTGCTCTTTGTATTGACATCAGCTGTGCTGGTGGCTGCCAAGAACTGGTGCTGCTGTTAGCGAAGTTCCTCTGAGGACCAAAGCCCTTGAGCGGAAAAAGACCAGCCAGGACGTCTGTTTGTGACGTTTTGTAGCAAAAGGCATATAATCAACAAGAGAAGGGTGGTATTGACAACATGAACATTAGTGTTCGGGTCCAATAGCATATCCTCAGTGATGCTTCATTATTTCTCAAGAAGTAACCAATATCAAGATGGCACACCTCTCTGAGAGCGTATCGTAAATGTTGTATTAGCTATCTGACTGAAATTTAATATGTAACTTCTATTAGATTCCGAATGATGAGGCAATGCAACGGAGTGCCTGTAGAGGCATGTCATGGCTTGAGTAAATTAGTAAAATTTGAGTCAGAATCATCAAGTATAGTTCATACATATATGAACTATGAACTAGGCAGCCTGAGTTCCGATGTGCACACTGCTTATTAAAATAACCCAGCGGTGTTCATTTTTCCAAATGATTGGGGAGCCGAACAGGGAAGAATCCAAGGTGACCTATATCAGTTAAATTCAGTTCAGTTCAGTTTATTAGAACATTCCATAAGTATGGGTATTATAGTTCTACATGGGGCGACTATCCCNGGGGTCATTTTTCATGTGCGACTTTTGGTCGGGGCCACTCAAAGCAATTTTACCACCCCTGGAATTGAGCCTCGAGGTCCGCAAAGTCTGCATCAATATCACTGACATTCCGTCTCGGTGGGCGGTAGACGGTACACATGATGAATTGACGTTTGCTATCTGGTTTCACAAGGGTCCACAACGTCTCCAGCTTGCTGCCGGAGTGGTCAATAGTAGTCCCGATCTTGATTGGTGACACACTGATCCCGTCCCGGGCGGCCAGCGCTACTCCTCCGTAGCCGCGCCGGTCGGGGCGGTCGGTCCGGTGTAGGTGGTATCCTGGCAGGGTGAGATGTCGGTTCGGCGTGGCCGGTTTCAGCCAGGTCTCGGTAAGGCACATGATGTCGCACTTGCCGTGATGCATGCACCCGTAGAGCTCCAGTAACTTGGGCTTGAGGCTCTGGATGTTTAAGATCCCGATCAGGAGTCCGGAGTTACTCGCGGACAGTTGATGTCTGTCCTGCTGACGGGAGCCCCGGCTCTCCCGCCTCCTGGGCCTCGTTTCATAAAAATTTGGCGTAACCTACCCCAATGCGTAAGTTACGCCATCAACAATTACGCACCGTAAAATATTCCGTTTCACCAAGGCGCCGATGGAGTTGTTTACGTCGGCGTACTTTGCGCTGCTAGCGTAACCAATCAAGGGTGTTTGGAAAATGAAAGAATATTTAAAATATCATAATAAACAATATTATGAAATGCAACTTTTAAAATTTGAATTATGAAAATATTAAAAAATAATTTGTAAAAGAAATAATGTTGAAATATCATTTATGAGTAAAAAAATAATTATGTTTTCTTGACCACGGCGAAAGCCATTTTCGAGTCATTTCGAGTCCATTTTCGAGTCAAGTCATGCCATTTTCGAGTCCACGTGTCCGGTGTGAAAATTTCAAGCCCACACGTATGTAGGTTTAGTGAAAAACTTGTCATGTTTCCCGTTTTGTGTTCTTATTTAACCCGCGCGGCGTAGGGGTCTCTCGCCGAACGCGCGGCGTAGGGGGGGGGGGTAAAT
>VOPJ01004023.1:0-83187 GCA_014673585.1 Semibalanus balanoides
CATCTTTTCATGGGCTATATACAATCAGAGCTTGCCGAAACAAAAATGGCTGTAGCTGCAGCCATGGTGAGCTTATCCATGCCTTAAAGCCGAGCTGTCCCCAAAGCCGTTCGACGGTGGCTCAGCAAGACGAATGAGGCTATCTTCTGTACCAAGCGGAGGTCATCTGTGATTTGACAGCTTGTGAGGCATCTCTGAAGCCAGGCTCGTTCTAACTGAGCAGATCCTTGGTGTGGTGGAGAAGTCAAACGAATCATCTCAATACCAGTTGCCACGCTCACAGATGATTGGTAAGGATAAAAGCCACAAAACTTATCAACTGGTCTCACCTAAGAAGCGTTTGTTTTGCCGGAATAGCTGGAGGCCTTAGAACTGGCGGATCCAGGGGGTGGGGCATCAGGGACAAAGTCCCCAAAAACCTCCCGAAATCGGTGCAAAGTTACACATTTCCTGATGTAAAAGGACACCTACGCAGCTTTTAGTAAGGAGAGATTATTGTAGAACCTTATGACAATGCATAAGGGACCCAAATCCGATGAGTTCTCGGAATTTAGTGAATCTTTTTAGGGTGATTCCCCCATCCGCCACAAATCGCCATTCTAGGTCCACCAGTGGGCCTTAGCACGAATCACTTTCCAGCCACTTGAAAACCTAATTTGCCATCACAAATGACCCGCCATGAGGAGCAGGCACGTAGCCAAAGGGGGGGGGGCATGGCGAAAGCGACTGCCCCCTAGATGCCCGGCAGCCCCTTTTTAAGGACTGGTGGGCCCTTTTCAGCGCGCGCAGTGCGTCGAAAAGGGTCGACGAGACCGCGCAAAGCGCGGTATCATGGGCTTCTTAGCGTCGAAAGCTTAATTAAGATGGTTTAGAGCACTTCGAGACCCTGTAGGATCACCAAAGCCCCTTCTGAAAGACCAGAGGGCCCTTTGGACGTTTTAGATAGCCCTGTGCATATCTAGGGGCCCCTGGACAAACCGAAAGGGCCCCTGAGCGGGTCAGAGGGCCCCCTGAACACGTCGAATGGGCCCCTAGCCAGCACAGAGGGCCCCTGGGAAGGTCGTAGGGACCACTGGGCAGATCAGAGAAGCCCCTGGGCAGGTCGGAGTGGCCCCTGAGCGGATCGGAGGGGCCTCTGAGCATGTCGGTAGGGCGAAAAAGCAGCCAGCGCAGTTCATTACCAGGTCGAAAGGTCCCCTGAGCAGGCTGGAATGACCCTAGCCAGACCAGAGGGCCCCTGATAATTGCAAAGGGTCCCTGTGCAGGTCAGAGGGGCCCTTGACCAGACCGAAAGGGCCCCTGGGCGGGTCAGAAGGGCCATGAATATGCCAAATGTGCCTCTCACCAGTACGGAGGGAGCATACCTTTCCATCCGTTCTACTGCGCCCTTTCAACGCTCGGGGATGGGCCCTCTCGAGGCCCCCCTGGGCGAACTCCAGGCTACGTGCCTGGTAGAGACCCTTTTTAGGTGCCGCCCCCGGACGAAATCCTGGCTTCGTGCCTGATGAGGAGCCACACGCTGTTCTTTGCATGCGTGTGCTTTTTACATTAAGTAGTGGCTAGTGCGACATTTATTGTTAAATAAATGCAACCGAATTTGCATGGTTATAATTACAGCTCACACAAAACAATGCTGTCCCACATAGCAATAGTGGTACCAATCTGGCTCTGGCATCACCAGACTGGCAGCCTATTAAACCAAAAATATCGTTTTGTTATAGACCATGCAAACTACTATTTATAGTCGTCGGTGGATTGAGAGAACCACTTAAGGAGAACCACTCACTGACTTTGAACGGGAGTCTCTCCGCCGTCCAGTCGGCGGACCGGCCGATTTTACCAGCCCTCTTCGCTGTATAGGTACTAGAAACTGGAATAAGTTGTTGAAAAATTTAGAAACCAGAGTATATTTTAGATTGATGACCATGACAGCGTTTTAAACCTCAATTTAAAACGAAAGCAGCGCGTGTTTATAACAAAGGACTTAAAGGAGGTGAGCCTACTTAAATTGGTCATGTAGAGTTGTTGATACTGGTCTATAGAACATATTTTTCTGAATTTAGCTTTAACTCCATTTCCCCATATTCACTTTAGCTTCTGAAATATTCCAAAGGCGCACGAATCATATGGAATCACAAAATTATCGGTAGGTGACAGAGAGGCTTTCGCTACTATAGAAGCATCAAGCATTGCACCAACTTTTACACCGCTAGCATGTATCGTTAGCGCTGCATGGCCAATATAAAACAGCTTGTGTGCGCTGATAGCAGCTGCCGAACAGAACCTTGGTTTCCATTTAAAATTGATCGTATGGGAAGTTTATTGTATTAGATGCGCCATTCTAGATAACATCTTCTTTACCCTGTTTATAGTGATTAGTGGTGATCGTTTATGGATATCAAAACAAAACAATATGCCACACAGAATACCTACCAGTAAAACGTCCTAGTTCGCGATGAACGAGCGAGCGCGAAAGAAATGTATGGGAACTTCAACTGGATCAGGCAAGTAGTTTCTGAGATACAAAAAGGGCACCCACCCCTGACTTGTTGGAATGGGGCGGCTGAAAGGTTCCTAACTAAACACCAAATTTGTACACAATCGCCTCAGCCGCTCCTGAGATATATAGCAAGGGTGTGCACGTGCGCACGTGCAGAGGCACCCTACCCCTGACTAGTGGAAAAGCGGTGGCTGAGGGATCCCTAACCACACACCAAATCCTAACACAATCAGTCCAGCCGTTGCCGAGTTTTTGCGACAAAGCACCTTTCAACACACCTCACGCGGCACGCGCCACATGCAGTGGTAGTCACCCACATGAGACGGCACTGGTATCAAACAGTATTGGTTGGATGGGGCTACTCAGCAAAGAAGCCCGCTTGTCAATCGGACGTGCGGTTGCAAAGATGTGAGCTTCTCCAAAGCATCGCCACGGGTCGGGTTGGGTCGCTCTTAATCATATTTTCTCCATATACCACGTAAAAACGAGCGAGCGCTTCGCGCTTACTCGTAATAAGTACAAATTAAATCAAAAGGCTCCAGACGTGAATTTTACCATATCCAATTATCAAACCAATAGCTTCTTACTGTAATACAAATATATTTGACATTCTAAAAGAGAAGGCAGACTTCCTTTAAACCGCGCTCTGGTGGGCCTCCGAGACAACCTCGCCATGGTGAGGGGGGTCAAAATGACCCTCATGTAACTCGAAAACTAAAAGGGATATAAAGACGCAGGAACAGCGTTCGAAAGCTCTCAGCATGTTCATTTAAAGTTACAGAGAACGATTTAAGTCCAAGTCAATATCGAGGTCACCAGAGGTCATCAAAGGTCAAATTTCACAGTTCTTAGACTTTGCTTCGAACAACCCCCATATGTCTCATGAACTATGATAGCTAGTAGCAAACGAAAAATCAATCGAAAGCTTATAAAAAATGCAATTGCACTGGATGTCCTCAAAATTGAGCTCAGGTCAATAGTTTAGGCTCCAGAGGTCATCAAAGGTCAAAAATGTCCTTTTTGGTAAACTTGTTTTCCTGTTTTTGTTTTTAACGATAAAGCAATTATTTTGACACCATCGTGTTTTTTTTGTCGAGGCGCTTTGCAAAAATTATTCATGGTTACATGGTAAGGTCATCTTCACTATATGACCTCTGGTCAAGGTCATTTGGTGACCCAGGTAGGTCATGCTACATATGGGACGACGAGGCCAGTCAAGATGAACACAGTGGTGTCGTCCTCTTGTCTTTATCTTGATTCTATCAATAGTTATAAGCAAATACTTGCTGATGATCTCATATGACCTTAGATGACCTTGCAAATAACACTGAGCAACATTTGCACCTTGGTCAATGGTCATCCAGAATGAGCTAAAATAACATGATTCTGAAAGAATCAGCTTGATCCAATGAATATTCTCTGAATAGGAAGCATTTGCATATTTTCCCGGTGGCACTTATAATGTGGAGGTCAGGAAATTGACCTGACCTTAGGTAACCGATGCAAAAAAAGAGATAACCGATTGTATGTACGTATGATCTGATTAAATCCTGGTATAAAATCTGTCGGACAAAAACTGTGGCCTTAGCGCGATCACAAACATTTTGAAAGGCAAGGTCACTTTGCGTGACTTGGTATTCTGACCTGAGACGACCTTAACCCAAGCAGCGTAGGGGGGGTAAATATTACCCCCTCCCCTCCCGGAGTTCCGCAATAACTTGAAAACTATGATAGATAACGACGTCAAAGTTTCATTACCTTATCCAGCATCAATTTAACGTCTTCCCCCAAAAAATCATCGAAAATGAATCAGAACTTTGGGAGATAATGACGTTTTGATGACGTCATGTCATTGCCATTTTGAGTGAAACTAAAATGTTTCATGCATCAGAAAACGTGACAAAATGCAATTGCAACTGGCAAAACTATGAAAAGAATCTTTTTTTTTACAAAATGGAAAAATCTCGGATTTCCAAAATTTTGTTTGTTTTTTGAACCCCCAATTTTTTTCTCGGAAATTTCCCTTAAATTGAAATTTTTTTCACGGATTAAAAAAAAAAACGGAATATATATATAGAGAATCAGTGTAAGAAATACCAAACAAATTTCACAAGTATAAACTTTTATTTTTCAGGGACTGATTGCTCTCCAAGCATAAGTTAACTAATGACTTTAGCATATGACAAAAGCATAAGTAGCTAATTCTTTTTCAAATAACTTTTTTAATTTTTGACCTGATACAGATATATTAAATGTTATTTTTGCATTATGAGACAAAACTGAACTAAGAAACATGCATTGTTTTATTCATATTAGTCAGTTCCAGTTATGACTTAGATGACGTGATCTTTGACCTTTATGGGGTGAAGTTGTAAAATGGCTATGGCTACTATTTTTTGCGTGTAAATAATCCCTAAAATGTGTTACAAGACTTTCGTTGACCTCTTGGTGACAGCTGACCATGTGAACCTGATCTTGACCTGACCTTTGCATGCAAAGTCACTTTTTACTTTAATGCGGAGTGTTACCCTTTGAGAGCTTTATGTGCATTGGTAAGTATTAATCATAGGATTCTTAATTGAAGTATGAATCATAAACTCAATTAATCTCGAATTTTTCCATATGACCTGCCGTGACTGACATTTGACTAATTGAAAATTCTCGGGTAAGCGTTTCGATTTTTTTTTCATTGAAGAGGCTTCGATCGCCCGCTTGCGCGTCTCGGCTGCGGATCCATTGGTTCGGAGATACGAGGGGGGGGTAAAATTTACCCCCCCCCCTACGCCGCGCGTTCGGCTGGAGACCCCTACGCCGCGCAGGTTAAGTCAATTTTTTGACAAAGTGAGGGCAATCGATGTTTAAACAGCTATACAAAATGTATCGGTCAAAATTACCCACACCAGGACGAAGGTTAAACGATTCTGTGTCGCATGGGGTGTTTAAGGTAAAGTTAAGATACGCAAGACGTGGATAAAACAAATCGTACAGCACGTCAGGGTAAACATAACATGCCAACACATCAGACTTGTCATGCTACTGCAACTGGCGGTGTTTTAGTGCCTGGTTGAGCTTACAGTACGCCCGCAATAGCATGCAGATTATGATGTTCTGACTCGTTCAAAATTACTTTTGCTATTTTATTTTACGCTATCACTTGATTTTGTGAAGGCGTGAATGGTCTAATTTGTATTACCATTATATAATTTTGCCCAGGCTGTCACTGGAACTGGGAGGAATCTTAGACACAGTTTCTGTAAGAGCTGTCCTTTTTAGGTTAAATATCAACTATTTCGGACATGTCAAGACATCAAACTTGTCATGCTGTTGGTGGTGTGTTTTAGTATGTCTATATACCAACAACAGCATGTAAGTGTAATGTTTTGACATGTCTGAGGCTTCTGCAGTTAGCACTAGGGGAAGGTATTCATCAATTTATATGTAGTATGCATAACTCATTGCCCAGTACTGTTTGCAACAAGCTGCCGTTAGTTATACCAATGTACTATTTTTCATTTATTTATATTTGGGGTTAAACATGTCCTAGACAAAATTATTTTATGTCAATATGAAATTTGTCCG
The DNA here is from genome assembly GCA_014673585.1 of Semibalanus balanoides. NCBI lineage: Eukaryota > Metazoa > Arthropoda > Thecostraca > Balanomorpha > Balanidae > Semibalanus > Semibalanus balanoides. The sequence goes on from VOPJ01004023.1 coordinate 6,080, forward strand.
AAAGTCATCCCAGGCAAAACTTGTCAGTTTGGACTTGGAGGGAGCTAGGGTAAATAACCGTAATCCCGGACATGTCCTAGCGCCACACTATGATACTTAAGCTCATTTTGATGATCCAGCTGCAATTGTTGCTCAGAAGCATAGTTTGTCATGGGTGCCCCAACCCTAGCTCAGCCCAGCCGAAGCCCATCAACACCAAGCCAAGACCCAGACCAGGCCTATTCAAATTCATAATATTGAGGCCCATGCCCGGTCCGGCACATTAGATTAAAGGAAATAGTTCACCTTCAACATGGGTTTTGAACTTAGATAGCAGTTATGTAGCCAGTGTTGAAAACACCCTATATGCAAGTTTTTGTGATGAAAAGGCTCTCCAGCCGAGTATATTTGTATTTTTGTCGAAGGAATGTGGGCCATAAATACTCCTGGGCAGAGGATATACAGTCAGCTTACAGCTGGAGTTAAGTGTCTGTGCTAGCAAGCGAAACAACGATCGGTTCGCAATGCCCTATAAACTAGGTACAGTCACGAGGCGACAACGGTCAAGGCTGGCATTTCCATTGTAATGACGTCACGTCAAGTGCTACTTTATATAGGAAATGTAAAGAAAACAAATATTTTGACGTCAATTTGACGTCACATGCAAGGCGAGTCTATTTTACGCGACTACTTTCAAATCTGATTTGCTGAGCTATTCGATTTTTTTTTCGTTTGACGTTAGGATTTTTTTTTGCATTTTGCACAACACATCCACGACCTGAGGTTTTTCATGGTTGCAAGTCAGTTAAATACAACAGATGGGAATGCAATGGGACACATAAAACAATCACCGATACATACGTATATGCAGTTGCACACCTCTTCTATTTCCCACACACGCATACTCACATCCACACGCGCGCGCACACACATACACACACATGTATGACCTCATACAGCCAGCAACACCTCCTTCAATCTGTATTTGAAACGACCTAAGCTCAGCTGGTGAAGCGCCAGTGGCAGTCGATTGTATGCATCCGATCCACCGAAGCATAGCCTGCGCTTTCCGGGCATTGGTGCGCGCCCTAGGTCTCTGCAAGTGGTGATGTGATCGGGTATTGTGGTTGTGGGGTGCCACAGCCAGTTGATTGGCGATGCCCGGTGAAAGACCTGCGATGAGGGCCTTCTTTATTTTGCACAAACGATGGTACTTCACAAGCTTAGAAGCACTGGGCCACTGCATGCGTTTGAGCTCAACAGAAATCTGAAAAATAATAGGACCCCTGCGTAGAGAGTACGTATATAGTTTTGATACAATTTACAATGTACGTCATTCTTTCCTGAATCGGCACGATGTATGGCTATTTTTGACAACATGAAAAGAAGTTGTATTTAAAAGTATAATTAGGTAAATCATGTTTGAAAAAACAATCCAATGTAAACTAATTCCTTTAAGCATATCAATTTTTAAACAAAATTTGCAACCATTATCCTAGCATCTTTACTTGCTTACTGTTAACGATAAATAATATCTCTCACCTGAGTAGTGCTGTGGAATTTGACTCATCGAACACTTTTCGGTCAACATTGTCATATTAGATCTGACTTTGAATAGGACATGATTTGGGACATTTTGTAATTCTACAGTATATACACCACTATCCTACTACTTACCATGGTTTATTGTTCTCATAACATTTCAAACATGTATTGTTTAAGTGCCCTATATCATTTAAAACACATTTACCTGGTTAAACATCTGGTTGCCTTGTAAAAAACTCACGCTTAACGATATTACTAAAAAAATTGGCATACCCATGCCCAACCAGTACCCATGAAAAGGCAAAAAAATCCTACCCTACCCAGCCAATCGGAAGAATTGAGTGGGCACCCATGGGTGCACCCGATCCATGACAGTCACTGCTCAGCAGCCTGTGCAATGTCAGCTTAGTTCATCTGATGTCACCAGCGTTGCTTTGCCAAGTACTTTTGATATAATAAAGATAGAGATGTGCGAATGACACAATTGTGTTTGTCTCGTCGAGCCACGTCACCCAATATGCAGCATGACCTACATGGGTCACTAAATGACCTCGACCTGAGTCCTGAGATCACATTTTGAAATTTATCTAACCAGGCAGGTAACCATTAATATATTTTTTCAAAACACCTTGATGAGACAAACATGATGGTGTTCATATAGTTACTCTGTTGTAATCAATGCAAGGTAATTCACGATTTTGTGTTGTTGAGAACAATGTTCTCGTTACCTAAGGTGACCTCTGGACAAAGACGATCCAGAGCTGGTGGTTCGGAAGTGGCAGAGGTGAGTCCCAAAAGTCTCACACAATTCTGACAACTTATCGGATTTCGCCTGCTTATGCATTGATAGCTGATTTTAAACAAGTTTCCCTTCGTAGGAGTTCCTTATATTTTTTTCTATGCCAGGAAGTATGTCAATATTGCGCCAATTTCAGGCGGTTTGAGGGGACCACGGTCCCTTTGCCCCCCTGGATCCGCCAGTGCATCTGGAGCCTTACTGAGCTAAAAGTTGGCTCATTTAAAGGGAATACTAGGCCCCCTTTATTATGGGGTTTGAACTGAGATGACAAACTTGTAGAGCAAATCGAAAAATGGGTTGTGGTGACAGAACTAACTAGCTACCCTAAATCATTTCGAAACAGGACTAGTGAGCTCTTTTTAGAAGAAGGAGTTTTGTGGCGGTTTCGGGGCACGAAAGAATGCTCCGTATCCTGAAACCGCCCCAAAACTTCTTCTTCTAAAAGGGACACACTAGTCCTGTGTCGTAAATAATTAGCGTAGTGAGGACGTTTTTCAACCACAACCCATTTATCGATCTGCCAGGGTGTCTAACATGTCAACTGGGGGGTCAAACCCCCAGTCACAGATCCAGCCCCCAGTCGAGCTAAAATTCGGCAACTGGGGAGGCCAGCACAATTGGCGCAGGCAGTCCACAATGCATCCCTGACGCTTTTGATGTCTTGAGCTGTCAAAAAGGTAGCGTTTGAGTTGATGAAATGAAGGCAAATAAAGGAAGTCTGGTGGCCAAGCTGCTTTAATTGACAGCAACTGTGTTTACAGCTACTAGCTAGTAATGTCGAGTTTCGGTAGACACGTTCTAGTCGCCAAGAGCTACGCAATGACAAATGCTGCTTCGTGTCAGTTCCATAGATCTGAGAGCAATAATGTGTAGGTACACCCAATGTGGGCTCTACATATACTGGACGCATCTGGCACGACAGCGTGAGCCAACAAATAAATTATTGACATTTTGTAACACTTGTTCTGTATTGTTTGGCGACAGATTACTTTAACTGCATCGTTTTATATGATTTGCAAACTATAATTACCGTTGCATTATCTTCCGAGTACTTGGGGAGGCTTTCCAGAGGCAAGCAGTGAAGCCAAACCTAATAAAGAGGTCTCAAATCCGGCCCGACCGGCGTATGCCTGCAGCGCACGGCGTGCGACGGAACAAACGTTCGTTTCGTACGTCTATTAATATTAATGAAATACGTCTCTATAATATGCGCTTAAGCCCACCAAAAAATAACCAGCTTGAATGAGCTTGCGTTAATACACCATTGACCAGGGGAATATTGCCCCATGACGAATTTTCGGGATAGCTGAAAACTCATTTGCACTATCAACGTGAAGCTTTGGTTACCTTCTCCCACAACAATATCACATCTTATGTGGACAATTGAAACAATTTCGTCGATTTTTATAGATATAGCAAATTTAGAGACACTCGAGTTTGACGATAAAACCAGCAATTTTTTAACAGGCCGCACAAAGACCACGTTTTTAGCAAATGCAATACAAACTGCTAAATATAATAAGTCGCAAGGCCTACAAAATTGCTCTCGGATTGTTGAGATGTTGTTTTTACCCCATTTTCTCCTGTCGGAAAAATGCCCACAAAACGATAATTTGCAAAGGCGTTAAAAAGGAATATATGTTAGAAAACCACATATGAACGAACAATACCAAAACAAATTTTCAAATCAATATATTTATTCTTTACTAACTTATGCAGTGGTGTCGCCAGGGGGCGGGGCAGCGGGGCAACTTGCCCCCCCCCCCCCACCACCACCACCACCAACCTCCGATTGGGGACCCACTGAGATCGATACAGATCCGAGGAGATTTGGAGTTCTGGAAAAATAGGGTGAGTTGACCAGTGACCATGTCAAGAGATATCCCCCTCAAAACTAAATATTACATTTTACCCGCGGGATTCCAACGAATCCTTTGTTCTGGTATAGGAACGTAGCCACAAGGAGGGGACACGAGGCCATGGCCCTCCCCTGAGCGAAACACAAATTTACACTAGGTAAAATGCGATTCTCGACGACCCGACCTTCTCCCCCGGTCAACAAAATGGGGCTGAGGAGCGAAATTTGTTTCTACCACTGACGTGCAACGGTCAGGTTGAGGTACCATTAGCTTGCGGTCCCCTGATACAAATTATATTGCCCCAGCCTAAACATCCTAGCGACGTCACTGGACTCCCTAAGTATGGCAACTCATGACGTCATGTTTCTGTTGCGTTTTAGGCTTTTAATGACCAGATGCAGACAAATAAATGCCAACAATGGATTTCTGACACAAAACTGTTCCAGAAACATGCATTTTTATATAATATATATATATATATATATATATATATATATATATATATATATATATATATATTTATCAATTTCAAATTTTGATTTCATGTGACCCGACCTCGACCTGACCTGGACATAAGCTTCAATTAAATGAGGGCAAATGGTAAAATGACTATCACTGTATAGTTATATGTGCAAAGTAGCCCTTAAACATGTGTCACATGACTTTTGTAGATATTTTACGCATTGACCTTTTGTGACCTGAACTTGATTTTGACCTTTGCCAACAATTTCACTTTAGCTCATTCAGAAAGTGTATCTTACCACTATGAGCACTTTGGGTGATGATGGTCGCAATCAAAAGATTTGGATTGAAAGCATATAAACTGAAAAGTCTCCTCGATGCTAACCTTTGACCTGACATGTTACCTCAATTTGCAAATTTAAAGTATGCTTTAGATGAGTTTCATTGAGAGCTTTCGAATGCAATCTTGCACGTTTCACTGCGATCATTGGTGCAGGAGATAACGAAGGGGGCAATATCCCCCTTGGTCATTTTGGCGTTCGACTAAGACCCCGGTCAATGCCAGGTTAATTGTATATAGGTATTGAGTTTCACTTCAGCTCTTCCCCCCCCCCCATCCGCAGTCAAATTTCCTTAGACGAGTCCCTGAGATCTGCTCTACAAATCTGCTCTCTTAGTTCAAAATATCAATTTAAGGTGACCTCTCCCCTTAAAGCGATTGCAATTTTAATTAGCTTGCGATTGTTTTTCTCTCGTTTGTTCCTAGCTGTCATAGTTCCTGAGATATTTGGGGTTTCTGGAGCAACATTCTATGCTTGTAAAGTTTGTTCTTTGATGACCTCTGGTGTCCTGAATATTGACCTGAGCAAAAAATGCCTGAGGTAACTTCAAATGTCCTCGAGAGCTTTCGAACGAGATTGTCTGCGTCTTTCTCGCTCGCTTAGTTTTCGAGCTAGTGCGGGGTTTATTTTGACCCCCCTCAGGATGAAGTTGTCTCAGAGGCCCACTGGGGAACGGGTTAACAATTTTACTGCAAAAACTGAACCGTTTCCGGCTTCATTACGTTTTGCGTTGCATACGTGTCCTGTTTGGATTATATATGTGTTTTGTTGTACAATAAAAGTACCCCCCACAGGCCGCAGTCTATACTTTATCCGTGTGTTACTTTTTTACCTGCAAGGGCCATCTAACAATTATTTTCAGAATTCTCAGATTTTGAAAGCCATACGCTTGGAAAGGGAAAAATCATCTCAAAATACCTGTAATTGACGCTTAAGTAGCACGAAGAATATACTAAATTATAAGTTCAGTACTCAGGGCAAGTGTAATTATGGAGTGATTCAGGGTTTTAGTCTGGTTTCTAAGTTGGCAGGCTGTCCTGTCCCTCAATTTGGAAATAGTTGCTGCGTCCCTGCTCTCACCTATACCTACCTTCCTCCTCCAGAATCTGTCATCCTATCCAGTCCCAGAGTCACAACACTTGGTGCTAGGTTGTTTTTCCTATTAAAAAACACAATTCTTAAGATAGTGTTGTTTCCAATAGTTTCAAACAGCATTCTGTTATTTTGATATTTGAAACACGCCGCTATCAAAAGCTAACAAACTTCGACCAGATTAGAATCAGGCGACAGCTGTCAGGCTCCCTACATTTACGTGGATATGTACGATTTACGTGGTGAGGAAAGTACAGCACATACTTACCCAGCGATTCTTGTTATTACAACAAGGTCAACTGTCGACATGATATCGATGTAGAGGCTCACCTTGGCGCAATGTTTTTGATTTGTGTCCGAGTGCTGCGATGTGAGCTTGCCGCATAGCTGCATATTTATTGATGAAAAATGAAAAGAAACGTAAATAAGAGAGCAGGAACAAGTTTTTGGTTTTAACATGTCGCGCTGCATTTATACGGGACTGTTTTATTTCTTTATTTTTATTAAGCTGTCATGTGGATTACTCAGTGCACGCACGCACAGCTTTGTACAGCTTTTTCAGTCAATGTGCATTGTATTTAACATTTTGTATTGTGTCAATGCAAGCATATTTTCCAGCTTCTGTCGCTGATGTTCAGCATTCAAAGAGGTTCGGTACGGCGACAAATTGTGGCTTCTGTTCTCATTTGAGTGATGTGAAAATAGCCTAGAGCACAATTAAATGTTACGTTAATTGAAATCACTTTCGATTACATTCGCAAATTACGTTCATGAAACAATTTGGTCTTCCGTAGGTCGCTGGGCCCCACGAGGAAGTTCAAGCATCACAAAATAACTCAGTTTGGAACATGAAGATATATTTACACATACATTATACATCGTGTGTTGTACACTCAAGAATAATGTCACAAACAAGCAGTTTAGCAATCACATCAAGAGCAATCAAAAACACTTATCAGTCATCTAGAATAGTGATTGTCGTCAAAACAAAACAACTCGCCGAAATATGCGCAGCAGCCCGGAGCCTTCTTATGCGCATGCGCAGCCAACACGCCAGCTAACATGCCGTTCGCCGACAGACCTACGCAGCAATGGACACCACAACTAGGCCTATTGCAGCTATAAAACGGATACGTTAAAATATTCTGCCACGAGAGCCTACCCGCTACTGCTGCGCGCGCGTTATCCGCTAGTTGTTTTGGAATCGACATTTACAGCGACAAGTTTCGTTTCCGGGCTGACGAGCCGCCGACGGGGCTGAGTATTTCGCGCGGCGGGGGCGGCGGCGGGGGCGGCGGCGGGGGCGGCGGCGGGGGCGGCGGCGGGGGCGGCGGCGGCAGGGACGGCGGGGACGGAGGGTACAGACACGCATACAGACGCTCTCATCATCAGACTACTCCACGGAGACGGCATTGCACGATCATCAAAGCAGGCGGTGTGTCCGGCGAGGTGTCGGGTCGGGACGGCTCGGCCGCGGGCCGGGGCAGACAGACAGACAGGTCACGGACGCCGGCCGAGCTCTCCGAACACTGAACGGGTTGGCTTCTGTCGCGTCGCGCCGCAGAAAGACCAAATTAATACTGACACAAATATCCACTTCGCCGCTGGGCGCCGCGATATTAAATTACTAGGTAGGTATGTACAAAACAGGCGCTAGCTCACACGAACACCGGCGCGGGGTCAACGGATCCACGAGCTATAACGTCCAAAGCCGCTTCCAGCAGAGGTCAGCCCTCGCAGGCCCGCACAGGACCCACGAAGGACCCACAGAGAACCCACGTAGGCCCACATAGGCCCACAGGAGCCGCACACGAACCCACAAGGGTCACGCTAGCGGGTCAGCGACCTACTCGAACTAGCCCTCAGGGCACACCGCCGCAGGGCACGACGATCGGGCCGGTCACACCTCAGAGCAGACAGACAACACGCATACAGAGTCTGGGGCGGGGGCGGGGGCGGGGGCGGCGGGCAGAGCAGCGGGACAGACGGAGAGAGCGCTGGAGGACGTCGCATAGCGCCGGGCGCTGAGATCGTTGGCCCCAGGTCGGCCCGTCCGAGCCTCCATCCTGACTGCGGCGCCATTAATCCTGATGTCAGTCGATCAATTAAGACGTATTTCACCTCGCTGCCGCCGCGCTACCCTCCGGTCGCCCTTTTATCCTCTCCGTCATGATGTGAATGTCCTTAATCGCCCGTGCCGTCACACACCAATAAGGACCAAATTGACGGCCGCGCCGGCCGCCGAACCGTCCATCAGGACCGTGCCGGCAACGTTCATGCGTCGATGATTGGTTCAGCGCGATTTTTTCACAAACTTTTGCGAGTCATCCATCACAAATCGACGCAGAGTCCCGGCTGAAGCAGAGCGCCTGCCGACCGCCTCCGAAGCTGAGGAGGGCCTCGTCGGGCCCCGCTGACCCTGCTGTGACCCCGCTGTGACCCCGCTGTGACCTCGCTAGGACCCCGCTGACCCCTGTGACCCGCGCCGGTCACCGCCAGGGGGCGCTGCTCGCCTCTACCGCGGCGGTAGGGAGGAGGGCTGGCCGGCGGCGAACCACGGGGAGCCCGGGTCCGACCACCAGGCGGCGTTGTCTCAGAACTGCTTACTGTAGCCATAACCGAAATCTGCAAACATGGGCACTGTCAGTTCTGGAGGTCAGATTTATTGAAGAACAGCGGTCAGAAATTTACCAGGCATTATACATGAAAATATTTGTCACTGACGTGCAAGAACACTAAGCCCAAACGATAATTGCTGGTCAGTTACAATACGCATAGTCGAGACACTGAAGGACAATTACAGAATATAATGGATTATGGTGTAGTGCCGCTGAGACAGACATATAATTACTATTCTAGACTGCTGACAACAGACATTTCCCATCAAATACCACAAATAATTACACGCTGGGAAACACACATGGGACACATGCGGAACACGTCCAAACCTCCACATATTCAAAAAAGCATTCATGGTATTCATCAGCCTCCCGGAATCCTCCGAACAAACAACCCTGGAGTCCGGACTGGATTCCAACTCTGCCAAACACCTGAGATTATATCCGGCTGCGGGCCCTGCCCCTGCCTCGCGATAACACACGGCAGCGGCCAGCAGGCGCAGGAGTTGGTGGGATTCCAGGCCAGCGCCGATCTGTTTCAATCATCCAATCGTCCGTGGCATCTGGAGCGGCCGTGGCCTCCATAACGGAAAAACCTAAACGGCCTGAACATGACTATCCAATCGGGCCGTCGCCACCATTTGATATGTATCAGCTCCGCGGTGAATTAGACTACAAATTTTTCATAATGGTCTCGATGGGCGAATGTTTTCATACACGGCCGGCCGTCCGACGGCCGAACATCTTCAATTAACCTGCCGGGCGCGGCGTGGCCGGGCAGGCCGGGCGGACCGGGCGGATCGTCCGGCCGGGCGGGCGGGGCCGCCGCCGCGCCGACCGGTCCACCGGCCGGTCGACCGCCCGCCCCCCGCCGACCACCCAGCCGCGCGCGGTTTTGGCACGACCAATCACCGGCGTCCGCCCGCCGTCGGATGATTGATGATTCGTCGGCGTTATGACGTTTGCCCGCCGGCGGTCAGGTGTAAGATGGCGGGGTGCACGCGGACGCCGGCTCAGCCGCGCAGGCCCGGTTTGGAGCCGGCCGCTGCCCGGACGCAGGCCACCGGGCTGCACTCGTCGCCATTGCAACATTGCAGCAGGGCGAAAGGCGGGCTATGGCGGCAGGTTATTTGGCGAATTCGTGCGCCGGCTCCGGGCTCGCTGTGGTGAGACTCTGGTCTTGGCAAAGCTTTATTCGTTATAAATTTTGACGCAAGTTTGAGATGTGGCGTAGATTATATTTCGTTTGACCGAACTAGAAACCAGTTTTGTCTTTATTTCAAGTTATGCTAAGCAGAACTAAACGTTAATTACGGCTATCATTTCCACCAGCCCCATTCGTCTATGAAGACCTCGGCTCGGCTCTATCGCTCCCCGTCTTGATAGCCGTTCCGCTCGCCCCTGGCACCCCTCCTCTCCATTCAGAGTGACCCAGCGTGGGAGAAGCTGGGCCCACTGACAGCTCTAGATTCCGGAGAGAGCGCGGCTCCCAGCCGGGCAGCGCTCTGCGCGGCCGGCCATCCGCTCACCGCGCTCGCTGATAAATGAGCGCGCATGTACCAATCTTTTTATCGACCCCAAATCGCTCATGTCTTATTCGAAAGCGGCCTGGCCTAATTTGTCTTTTTGACAGTTTATATAATCACGCTGGAAGTTCGGCGGCCGAGTGAGCCGGCCGGCGTACTCCAAAGGGCCGAGCCTGTCTAATTTCCCTGTAGCCGAATTACATCTTCGAATCGGGATATAAACGAGCCTCGACCTGCGCCGAGCGTAAACTTTGTGGCGGCGTGGCGTGAGAAATGGAGGCCCAGCGTGGAGCGGTCGGAGGCTTCTCAGCGTTCGCCAGCGAGCCAGCCAGTTCGCTTGCCCCCGGAGCAGGTGTGAGAGAAGGTGAAGGCTGCCTGGGACCTGGCTATATGGTAATATGTGGTCCTAGTTCTACCTACTTGTGACTTTAATGGTCTGTTTTATAAATAAGAAGTATGATTGTTAGCAATGTATTCAAAATAAGGCTTGTTTTTTGGGCTTGGGATAAATACAAAATTAAACGTCCATTTTCGAAGTAAGTTTACAATATGCATGCAATGGTAAAACATACCTGCTATTTATACAAATGATGTAAAATAATTCGTTGAATTTCCAAGCATTCATGCTATAATTGACTGACTTGTTTTTACCATAGCTTTAAAATAAAAGAAGAAAATGAAGATATGTGAAAAGTTTAGCTAAAGCGCCGCAAAACCTCATATAACAATTTAAATAATCCTTGTACGCGTAAGTTGACGGTAAGTATGTGATGTTTCATGTTCATTATCCTCTTTTTGAACATGTGACGCTGCTATCCCAAATACTCTTATATCAAATACCTACTTTTATTAAAATTATACGTGTGAGCTGAGCTATATGACAATTGACTATGACAAAATATTATAGCTTTAAAGAGTTATTATAAATATTTCATGCAACAACAATGCAATCCGAGCTCATTTTACGGGTCACTCCATCATGCAAAAAAAGACACAGTACGAAACGTAATAGTTTTTAACTGGGTGCTGTGACTGGAGCATGATACGATTATATAGAGAGATTACAATTAGCCTGATACTTATTTATAATTCAAAAGATAAAGCAAAGTTAATAATTGAATGCTACTTTGTGCACGGCACTTCATCGGATAACAGTAGTATCAAAATACATATGCGTATAGCAAATGCACGAAAATGCATATAACAAATGCAAAGTAATAACATTTGGTTATTGCTGTTATCTAATGATGTGCTGTGCATGACATGTTATTTAATTCTTAACTTTGTCTTATCTTTTGAATTTTTAATGAGGATCAGGCTAATTGTAATCTCCTTTTAAACTCAATAATGGCTATAAACCTGACAAATATAATAATAAATGGTTGAGTTTGTTACAATTACCAAGATTTAAATGTTTCCTGAAAAAGAGCTATAAATTCCAAAAAGAACTGCGTGAACTTTAATCTCATAATGTGGTTGTGACGCTTGAAGCTATGTTTTTGCTGTATTTTCAGCATATCCGCATTATTGTTAACACATAAATACACAATCATTTGGCCTCCATGAACGTGCTGAAGCGACTTAAACGTAACTGGATAACTGTAAAGAATGTACACAACTACCCAGCTATGGTAACACAAATCATAAACAAACACTGGCGGATCAAGGAGGATTAGGGCAATGACCCCCAAAGGCCTAAAGTGTCCTGTTTTCCCCCAAAACGGTCAAGCCTCATAACAAAAAGCGATCGTTGTAATGTATAATAATGACTTTGCCTTGTTCCATATTTACAAGTTTCGATTGAAGCAAACAACAGGTAAATATTACGAATAACAGAAAGAATGCAGTTTTCCAGGGAATAAAACACAAAATTTCCCGCTGCTCCACGGCGCAATTTAAATACCGATTATATTATACGGGGGTTACAAAATCGTGTTGTTTCCCATTGCATTTATGTTTTACGTTGTTACTTTCCTAGATTATTGGACAAAATAGTTGACTTAAACAGTTTTTTATCACACTTTTAAACGCACAATAACATTTGTATATTTCTGTTCCATACACAATGTGACGCATTTATAAAAATGCATATCCAGGACACAAAAACAAAAAAATTGCGCCGCTACGCGGCGCAATTATTTGAAATTTACAGGTATTAGACCTAAAAAATATTCTTAGTTTGTATGGCGAATTCAAAATTGGTGTCACTGGTTCTTGATTTGGCAATTCGCTAATTCCAGCTCCTAAAAATTTACATGGCCCATGTCATGCAGCATTCTTCATCCTTGTAAGTTATATCGTGGCTTTTCATTCGTTTTGTTTGCCCCTTTCAAGGCTTGGGAAAGGGTTCGCCAACGCTTCTAGTGGGCATCTTAATAGAAAACTATGGAACTTTACAATTTTGCAGGGAAAGATAAAAATATCGTACAAATTGTCCTTACAGCAGTCAAAATCTAGCTATCCACAGTCAAAAACTCGAAAATTTCGCGCCGCTTCGCGGCAAATTTTGCAATCGCATATACAAATTTGGCAAAGTAATTTCATTCAGTGTCTGGCAGAAGCCCACCGCCTACATTTCTGGGTTTTATCAGGCAAACCCGTAAAAAATTTCGCGCCGCTTTGTGGCGCTAAATAACTTAAATACAGATTACAACATGGAAATGTATATTAAAATGCTGCAAAAGATAAAATACGCGCATACAATTTATTTGTTTCGTCAATTCAGCCAACTCCCACTGGAAAATTGTCGGCGACGCCCCTGCGAATTAGTATGAGATAAACGTTATTATGACTTATTATGTGTACCTATATTTCGTAGCATATATGCTATGGAATATCGCGTTTTGTGTTTTTTCCCATAACAAATATTTTGTTAAGCTCGAATACCAAAATAAGGTGAACCGCCCAAATCCGGGGAGAACAAATGAGGTATATTTTTGCACAAAAAAACTCCCCCAAAGCCGACGGCTGGATCCGCCAGTGGAAACAAATCGAGCACAAACACCTTCACATGTTTCACAATTAATGGCAAGATAAAAGTGCACCTAAATGTAGACTGTCCCGCAACGCTGTCGAGTACGGCGGTACAGCATTCGCTTGTTTGACAGGGGCACGCATGGATTGCGCTTATCAGGCCTGAATGGGTGATATCCGGCAATAGGAAAATAAATATACATTTTCTACAGAGCTGCACCATTTATCTTGCCATCAAATCACCGATTGAATGCCTTACCACAACTAGGACAACAACTGCAACTTGCAAGAGTAAAACAATACATGCTGGGTATAAACTATGCAACTACTAAAGACCACACACGGGCGAAAGAGAGATAGAAAGATGTCATACGTACTTGCGTCACTACTTATTCGCTAAGCTATAGGCAAGCTGCAGGGCTTGGGCGTCCTTTGGATAGTACATACTCTCCTGGAAGCCGGAACCCCAGAAGCCTTGAACAAAAGAACAGGGGCTGATTAGCACGACAGTACGCATGCGGGCCGGCCACTCGGGGGCGGAGTCGCGGGCAGTGCTTGCGGCCGGCCGCGTCTCTCAGAACCTAGTGGAAACCTACGCTACGCAACTACAGTGGCTAGCTATCGCCTCAGACCAAGACGCTTTAGTGAAGGGACAGAGAAGATAGCGAGAGAGTGTCAGATCACGCAGGTCGGCTGCAGGCCGGTAACGCTTCGACGTTTGTCGTCGAGAGCGACGAGCATCGTGGCCGGCGACTCACCTGTGAAGAACTGCTCCGACATGCCCGGGTGGAAGGCGGCGGCATGGTGGGGGTGCGGCATGCCCATGCCGGCCAGGTGCGGCGGCATCTGCGGCAGCGCGTTCATGCTCGCCATCTTGTGCTCCTTTTTCCACTTCATGCGCCGGTTCTGGAACCAGATCTTGATCTGCCGCTCGGTGAGGCAGAGCGCGTGCGCGATCTCTATCCGCCGCCGGCGCGTCAGGTAGCGGTTGAAGTGGAACTCCTTCTCGAGCTCGAGGGTCTGGTAGCGCGTGTACGACGTCCGCTGTCTCTTCGTCTCGCCATTGGCGTTCACTTGACCTGTGGAGAAACACGAAGCGGGTTAGAATCATCTTTCCACGTCAGCGGCTACCGCCGTGGGTGCTTCCGTCATCCTATGAGACTTCAGACTGGCACCAATGAATTGAGACGGAGCCCTGCACCGCCGCGGCTGGCCTCGCGCAGACCAGCCGCGCTCAACGGGTGGCATTGCGCCGACATGATAAACAGCGGCGCATGATAAACACCATTCGTCAGCGTCGGCGGCTGATGGTCACAGTCAGCTGCACGCACAGAGGGCTGGTGACGTCACTGGATACATCCGCGCGTCGGCAGAGGGAGGGTCGGGGGAGGGCGGGGGAGGGTGGGAAGTAGGATGGCAGTCAGAGGAGATAGCTGGGATGGTGTGAAGTGGGCTGTCGGTCAGGTGAGGGAACCTCGGGAAGGTAGAAGGAATGGTGTGAAATGTAAGAGAGAGAACGTGAAAGGATGTGAGAGGACTTACTCCCTTACTCCCCATCCTTACTGAAGCAAAATATGACTAATCGTCAAGGAACAATTATTAAGATTCGTTGCCTAAGCGTTAGGTGGGAAGCCAAAAAAAAGCAGAGGCAAGGAAAATATGTTGAGAAAAGAGTTGAAGGACAATGCATCGAAAAGTCACAAATAATAAACTAGAAGCCAGCTAGCTTATTATTTATATAAAACAAAATCAAAAGAGTAAAAATGTACAACGACAAAGGTAAAATGGTAAAATGTCCAAAGGAAAGAAGTTAAGTGAGAAAAGCCAAACTGGTGAAAACATAAAAGAGGAAAATAAAACAGTGCAATCAAATTCCATAAACGTAATCATCCACAAGCTACTTGAGTGGAGTGGCGTAACAGGGAATGTAAAACCTCTTTCCCATAAAAACACCCTCAGCTGTTTTTCTCACTAATACTATTCTGCAGTCCACTTTTTTGTTTTTTGGGACTTTGGCTTTCACTTTGGCTTTTCTTTGAATTGACTATCGTTTTGCCTAATTTTATTTCGGCTCCATTCCACTAGGCTGTGACCTCTTTCGACTTTGAGCTACTTCCACTCTTCTTCATTTTAAGTTGTTTTTTATTTGGTTTCTAGTTCGGTTGCCCAAATATGGGGCTAACAAGTAGCCAATTAATTGAAGAAGAAAAAACCACCCATTCAACAAGGGAAATATATCAGCACTTTTTTGTTAGTTTCATGGTGTTATGCTTGCACTGTTTGCTAACGGATGACGTCGGATTGGTGCTTTCAAGCTTTCAATAACAAGCAACATTTACTGGTCACTGTAGGTACCATATATCATGCCAATAAAGCGAGTGATTGTTAGAAGCTTGGCTGGAGATGCAGCTTTAGTTCTCTTCTCCTTGAATGCCGTAAAATGGACGACGGTTACGAATCTTCGTGATTCTTTTCGCACAGTGGATGAGCTTAATTGATTTCCCACGATCCTTACATGCAATTAAAGCTCTAATTGGACAGAATTCCCTCGCACTTTTCTTCAGCTGAAGTCTGCGTGGACAGTGAATAGAACGGTTCTGAAGAAACTTATCAGTAGTTATAATGCTTACGTTCCGTAGCAATTCGTTGTTAAATTTGTGTTCGTTAACTCTTTGTGACACTGAGTGTGTGGCTAAATGACATTTTATTATTTGTGTCATTGCACCATTTTAGCCTCAAACAAGCTGTCTGTAGTTACTACGCAGACACGCAGTCCCTCTCATTCCTGCGTAGCTAACCAATGGATTTCCTCAGATGCCCCTCACCTATTGCACGCCACCACGATGCTCTCTTTTTACCCTTTTCCACACCTAACCGCAACCTCCCCAACTATCATTCTCCCCACTCAAAACCTCCACTCATCTCCCTCTCTCCCTCAAGGTCCCCTTCTCCTTCCGTTTACTGCACATCACCGTGCACTGTTGTGCAAGTAGCTCTGGCTTGTCGGCTTGTCGCGGTCCGGTGCTGGCAGAGGAGGAGGCCACGCCACCGAGCCGATTATTTACGGCGCCGCCTGATTTAGGGCCTGATGGGATTACACAGAGGTAATTAACGCTGCTAAACGATCCCAACAAAGCGGCACCATAAATTAGCGACACTGTCGGACACCGCGCGCCGACCGGCCGGTCGGGCTAATGTTTCGCCGGCGCGTGACCAGTCTACCTGTGCTAGGACGCCTCTGGCGGCGAGGGCTCCTCTGGCGGCGGGTCTGCCGGCTCCTCTGCCGGCGGGTCTGCCGGCTCCTCTGGCGGCGAGGGCTCCTCTGGCGGCGGGTCTGCCGGCTCCTCTGCCGGCGGGTCTGCCGGCTCCTCTGCCGGCGGGTCTGCCGGCTCCTCTGCCGGCGGGTCTGCCGGCTCCTCTGCCGGCGCCCACCGGCCAGCCCCGCCGCCAGCCAGCTACCTTTGTCTCGTGAGCGCCGAAATACGATTGGTTGGTGCAATCTAGCAAATATTAAAATATAAGATAAAATATACATGGTGTGTTGGATTTCGACGGAGTATTGAAAAGCAATCATGTGTGTGTTTGCTGCAGAAGCGTTTTTTGTCTGAGAGGCTCTCACTCTGACATACGTCCCTCGAAGAGGCGGCTCGCAGCTGGCAATGACCGCCGATGGGGCCGGTTTCATACACCGCCACACCTCATCAAATCCGCCTAAGCGGCGAGACGTCGCGTGACGCCCGCGTCGGCCCCAACGTCGACCCGACGTCCACCGCCGATCGGAGCGTGTGGCGGCGAGCCATTGGGGAGGTATCGAACCATACACGCCGGCCAGCCCGGTCCACTTAGATACACAGACATCCATCAGCGCCATTCTGGCCACTACACTGATGGATCGGGCCGCGCTAATAAATTACCTTTCGCCGAACGCGCCCGTCCAGCGCCGACGGAAACGGTGAAAAGTTGAATGCAACCCTTTCAGCGGCATTCAGCGGCCCCGCTGGAGACGTCTACCTGGCGCGGGCGACGCAGGCGACATAGCTGGCGAAACTCGGTCGTCGACGTCGACGCAATGCGCGCGAGCGAGCGACGGAAGCGACGGGAGGGGAGCGGAGCTGGTGACCGGAGAGTCGCGGTGAAGAGCTGGGAAACTCTCAGAGCTGTGAGAGCGTCACTAAATCACAGACTGAGCAGCACGCGCTCGGGTATGCAGAGCCAGTGGGCCACCATGGTGGCAGCACAGGGTGTGAGGTGTTGTACAGAGGATTTACATGCACTTTCCCGGCGCCATGTGATACCGGAGACGGCGCCGGTTAGGTATGCACAGTGCACAGTGCATGGCCTGGCTTCCCAGGGTGTGTTGTTGCACTGTGCCTGGCCCCAGGATCCGCTGTGACCACCCACTGGATGTAGCCATACCCGAAGCAGCAGCGGAGGGACGCATCGATTTAGCAGCATTAACTTGGTAAACATCGTGAGAGCTCAAGGGTTGATAGCTGGGGCTTGATGAATACATTGGACTTACACGTCAATGTGAGTGGAGTTCCGTGCAGGCAATCAATCGAAAAGGCTACTTGCAATCAATCAATCACTTCATTTGGATGGCCCTGTTCTTATCCTGGTGAGCCTTGCGGCTAGGGGTGGTGGAGGCGATGGTGGCAGCGTTGTTGTAGGAGGCAGTGTAGGGGTGAGAGCGGCGGTGGCGGAGGCCGGTAAACGGTTCTAGGCGGTGTAGGCGGGGAAGAGAGTAGATGAGTGGGAGGCGGTGGCACCTGCAGCGATGCTGTAGGCAGAGGAGCTGTGAAGGTTGTTAAGACGGTGACATATTCAGTTCCGCTGGCCTCGGAGCCACCAGTGACCGGACACACAGAGTCGTCGATTGCCGTTCGTCAATGGTGGTCTGACCACCACTGAGGAACAGCAATCGACAGCAGGACCACCCCACCAGACTGCCAATATGTCTCGTACACCGGTCTCAACCTTGGAGGTCTCCTTCCAACCCCCTGACCCCCCCACCGACACCCGCCGACCCACACGACCTCCACCGACCTCCACCGACCCCACCGACCTGCCGCCCTTGAGCATCGTATGACTCACCGTCCACCGGAGACAAGTATGTATGAACCCTGCAAGCGGACACTGTCGGGGAGGTGATATATCGTCCGTGCAGGTGTGTGGTCTATGCGAGACGACCGCCGGCTCAGCCCACTTAGACGCACCGTGTCGCAAATGAAAACATACTCGTTTGCATCAGCGCCGCGCCCTGGATCAATGTGGGCCGCCCCGGCCGCGACATAATGGCTCCTGCTGCTGACTTGAAGTGTCGCCTTAACACGGACCTCCGCGCTAGTTACAGATGCACGCCAGCCGACGGCTCGGGTCGGCCCGGCTGTAGGATGGCAGCTAACAATGGGACGTTCGCCGCCCGGACGCGGCTCGGACGTCGGACGCGGGCGGACGTGGGCGGACGCTGCGCGGACGGCAGACGCAGGCGGACGCCGGCCGGGCGGCGATCAGATAGTGCCGTAGCGTCAGTCCGGCTCGTCTCTGGAGTGGGATCGCAGGCCACCGAGCCGCCGCCACCCATCCGTCCAGCAGCTGCTGCAGCATCGGCGTCACAGAAGTGAGGTGAACGGACCTAGGACGTCGTGGACGAAGGCGGAGCATTTGTCCCGCAAAGGGAGAGAGATGCAGGGAACCCGTAGGTTTATTCGGCAGAGAGGGATCTAGAGGCAGAAAAACGAAAAGTGTATCCCGCAGATGAAGGGATGGGGCCGTGATGCGGAGAGGTTGGCCCGCAGAGAGGAAGGTTAAGGCAAGGAACATAATATTTTACAGAGGGAGACAGAAGCCCGGTAGCGGAGGGTTTTAACCCGGAGAAGGGGAGGGGTCAGAGCCAATCAACGCACTCCCGCGACCGCTGGCGGAAGTCAGTCGTTAGGGTGGAATCGGGTGATGACTATCAGCGTTTACAAGGCTCATCAGGGGCAATCAGATAGCCGTTGAGAAGGAGGAACATGAACGATAGTTGTATAGATGTCCCGGCTGGATAGGGGACGGTCGTCACCTGCTGTAGCAGGAGGTTAAGTGGCCGGATGGGTCCTCGGAGCCGAAATGCGGAGGCACGAATTGTTCGAGTGGACACAACGGATCTTCTAAAATGCATGCGCATTCGCGAAAGTCTCACCTACATCAGCAAAACAGTTGGCTGGTCAGCAGAGGAGCTGTTTGCTTCAAAGTTCCATGTAGAGAGGGTTCGCATTTTTCCAATAAGTTGATTTGTTCCTGATGTTTTTGTATACATGTTTTCTCGTTTGATGATACACTCAGCAAACGGCAATTTTATCGCGCTTGGATCTATGCAAAACAGCATCTCAACTAAAGAAGGGGGAAGCTATTAGCGTAAGACATCGGATGCCAATAGCCTGCGGCTGATGTTTCCGGGGCAGTGTGCGGTTGATGTAATGAAGCAGGCATGTGGGGACGTGAGCGGTGTTTGCAGTGGAAGAGGCCCTCCTTAGCGAGCCTCCACTGCACTGCGCACGATGATGTCAGCCCTCAGCGTGATCACTGAAGTCCATTCACCTGAGTTAGTATCCAGAGGAGCTAATCGACTCTCTCAGCTAAGGCGCCTGGGGGATGACAGCCAACCCAGCCTCCCTGCAGCGGGTAAAGTCTAGGCAAGGGAGCTGGTCAGAGGCTGGCTACAGGCTAGTTACAGGTAGGGCTATGGCTGGCAGACACCAGCCCCGGATAGTCTGTCTGGTTCAGGTCCTGTTCGAGCCAGGTGTGCCGTCCAAAACTGAGCTGGATATATATATATATATATATATATATATATATATATATATATATATATATACATATTGACTTTACGTAAGAAGTACCCGATCAAGCCACAGAGCTAATTGCACGTGGCATGTGAGCTGATGAATCACTTGTATCTGCTTGTGATTCGTGAATGTATTTGCCAAAAGAGCCACCTGTAGGTAAAAGGGGACATATATCGCTCGTCCTGTATTCGTTCACATAAGTCATTGAGATAAAGGGGCAGATAAAGTCAGTTGAAAACGAAAAAGTCCGACATTTTGACGAAAATAGCATTATTTCATTTCCATTTTTTACATTTTCCATTTTTCCATTGACATTCAACACAAAGCGCTACCGGTACCTTGGCGGAGGGTTTGGTCCAGCATAAATTTGATGACTCACTTTGATGAGCTTTGTCAGGCATGTGGCAAATCTGTCCACAGCATGAAAGGTATCTGTGTGCACATTTGAAGTGAAGCGGCTTTCCAATGTTGATAGTCGTCCTGGATTCCTGTCATGTTGACACTGCTTAAACAGCATTAGTCCCCATATCAGAAGGCAGTCGTGTATTCTCAGAAACGGCTTGGTTAAGGAATGTCGTTTAATTGTTTAATGTAAACTTTTACTAAATATAACAACCCGCAAATATTGGACTGCAATCACCAATGACCTGTAATAATAAGTATAACAAATAAATAATCAGGCGAAAACACCGCCAATCGTATCTACCACACCGCCGGACGGAAGGCATAAGCAGGAAATATTTCAGTTTAGTTCTCTGTTCACAGAGACAGTTCCAGGCAGGTATGTTGAATTGTTTCTCTCGTTCTGCTGCGCTGCAGTCTATAAAAAGCTGCTGAGTTTGTTAACTTCACAAACGCATTGCTGCCTTCCGCCCGAATGACTTCATTGTTCGTTGGACGGCAGTAAACACCCCTGAAGGCGTGTCGGCGGGTCTGGCCGCTCTGGAGGCGGAGAGTAAACGGTCCAGCAGGGCCCGGTGCAGATGGAAGCGGCCTTAGCACAATCACATGAGTGCTAAGGCAACGGAGCCCGCCCCGTCATATGAGTGACGGGGCAGAGGAGTCCCCGTCACATGGGTGTTTGCCTTTTAAATATTGTGTGTTCTTTTATCTTAACCATCAAATGTTTGAAAAAATATACGTGTCACTCATCTGTTGAGTCCTTTGGAATATTGCACTTCTTAGGGACACATCACGTCTTCCAGAAACCGATCATCACATAACAAACTCAACTCACTTGCGATCAAATAAATCGAATACTGCAGCTCTACCGTGTCGTGAAGAAAGGCACGCCAAAACACAAAACAAAATGCCAATGTCGGGACCAGGATGTAGCCAGAACCGGTCACCACATGGGGAATTCCTCTAGGAACGACGACCAGACAGCCCCAGCCGGAAAGTGGAATGTCTGGACACCCCACCGACAACTTCAGCCGACACTCCAGTCCAGCCGACACTCCAGCCAACTCTTCAGCCGACACAGCAGCGGAGCCGCCGTCCCGCTGAGGTCCGCGGCCGACACTTCAGCCGCGCGCGACGCGCCCAACTGACACCTAAATGAGGCGTCGCTGGCACCTGTCCCCTGGCCGCGCGCCGTTCGCAGGGCCGACCGGCCGACACGCGAAATAAATCACAAACAGAACCGGTAGCCTCCGTCTCTGGGCCGCGTCGTCACCAGATGCAAGTCGCGATGGGCGCGCCGCGAGCCGTGATTTATTCCGCACGGGACGTACGCGGTGTGAAGCGTGCGCCGCGCGACCGCAGCGATTGTGCGCGCGATAATGATGCCTCTGGTTATGAATTATTTACCGTCGCCGCCGACAACCCGGACGCTAAGTTGCGCGGGTCGACTGCAGTCGCGCGGGGCCGCAAGACGCCGCGATTTGCATCGCGAGGATGCACAGCAAACAAAGCGAGTGGGTGGCGGCGAGGGGCGACTTTGTCAGCGCCGCGCGGACTGGAGCTCGACGAAGGAAACGACTTTGTCGCCGCAGCGCAGCGGTGTAGCGCAGTCGACGCGCTGTGCTGCTCCGGCGAGGTCAATTGTATCGACATATGTAGAGATAGCGGGGACATTTTCGCCGCAATGCTGCACGGAAGCCGCAGATGCGGCAGATAGCTGAGTGGACTGGCCGGGATGGCTGTGGCTACGCCGCCGCGCCGCCGCCGCCGCGCCGGCCCGCAGGCTGGCTTCATCGCGGCGGAACAGAGACATCGTGGCGTACCGCGGCCGGCGCGTATCCGACTCAAACGGGAAACCATAAAATTATGATCATTCCGTGATAATCGAATCGTAAAGCCGGCCCGGTGGCGGGCTACAAATGGTCGGCCGATTTCGGACAGGATTACGTGCCGGCCGAAGTTCGGCCATCTTGGTCGGTTGCGCTGATTGGTCGAGACGGCCGCAGCCGCGCCGTGCTCGCCGCGGCACATCGCGTCGCGACAGACAGCGCGGTGGAAAGTCGCCGGCAGTTGCGTCACGCAACCGGGCCAGACAAAACGTCTGGCGCGCCGGCGACGCCGGTCCAGTTTTTGCAGGAACGACATGCCGGCCGGCAGCGGCGGCCGCACACCTGGCCGCCGGCCAGCCCGGAATCCACGCCGCCACACGCTTTACGAGCCCGGTATAGGTGGTCAGCGACCATCATAAATCGTATGATTGTCCGACTTGCCCAGCTGCGGTGACCGCAGCCGCCGGGTCGCGCTCCACCTGTGCTCGTCGTCCCAGCGAGAAAAACCGGGCGCGCATGACAGCGGCCCGTCGGTGACGGATGACGCCCGATGACGAACGGTCGGGCCGATCGGAGGTCGCCGGCGGCCGCGGCTGCTGCCACTCGGTCTGCCGCGCCGGCCCCGCGCCGTCTCCTGACCCGGCCCGACGGACGGCGAGTAACCCTTCAGATGCGCGCTCACGAACGCCGGAGACAAGATAACATCGAAGTTTAGGGCTCATCAACATTGCCGGCATGCCCGGCGCTGGCTGCGCCGGCGGGACCCGCCCCCATTGTGCCCACCGCTGGTATGCCGACAGCGTCGCGACCAGGTTTTGTTTGGACGCCACCTGTCCCCGATTGATGCAACAATAAGCGCGTGCTGAGGCGGCGCTGGCTCGGTGCTGGGTATTGTAATCCGGAGGTGAATCTTTGAGGATGGAGATATGCGTGCGCCATTTTCACGGAATATTTTACTGTCCCACTTAGTAGGTATCGCCGTCACACTGGTCAGTGGTGGTTAATACTTAATAGTCATACACAGGCAGGCACAGAATGTTAGAAAGACTATCAAGTACCAGTCATTCCATGTTCCGTGTCACATTTTTAGCAGCGTCAATTTGTGAAATACAATGGGTGATTGGATTTGACTGAATAGTTAAGACTTTAACAGATAGTTCGAATAATTTATTTAGCAGTAAACGCTAAACCCTAGTCGTGACATCTGCCAGTTGCATACATAAGCGTACGTAATAGTACGTGCGTAATAGGATTAGCCTTTTTTATTATAGAAGAACGGGATAATTGCCGCTGAGATTGCTGGAAACGATATGATTGATCTTATTTCGTAACTCGTATTGCATATCCTTGACACCGAACACAACTCAAATGCCTCCTTAAATTACAAGCACTTAACTTTTAGCTCTTACATCTTCCAATATAATTGTTTGCTCAAAAACTATATTGAATGACTATATAAAAACATATAGCCGTCAAAAATCAGAGCACGTCCAGTCTCGGACCACTCCTTGTAACTCCGTCAAAATATCGTTCACCAAACAGCCCTCAGCGTTAGCGTCCACCCCGCAGCCGTCTGGCCATCAGCGCTGAATATTCATGGCGTTGCCGTGCTGTCTGACGTCGGTGGACCGTCGGCCGGCCAGTATCGCCCGGGATCTGTCAGCAGCCGTCACTGCCCAGCGCTGCTCTCTCATCGTAGCGACGATCCGCCGCCCGATATGGTGCCCGCTCCGTCCGTCTGCCATTACAGGTGGGTCGGGCCGTCGCCGACGGGCCGGCGCCGCGCCGCCACCCTTTGTGCGCCACTTTCCGCCCGCGCGGCTGAGTTATGGCCCCTTTTTTAGACCAGTTCTTATGTAAAATCAATTAGCGCTCATTAGAATGCACTACTGAGCGGCGCGGGACGGTGCTGGACGCGGCGGACCCGGCGCGGCGGCGGGCGGCGGCGCGCGGCGGCCGCTCGTAAGTCGCGACCCAGCAGTGTGTGGCAACAGGCGGCGTGTCGCGCGAGCTTTATGAGGAGTAGGAGCTCGTTCGTTTCTCTCCGGGCTCCCGGCCGCTCGCCCGGATCCCGCGCCGGGCTCTCTCGCGCTGTCGTTTTCCCGGATTGAGTCGTGTTCCTGCACGACGGCAGCGCGAGAAGCGGCGTCGCGGGGGAGTACTCGGTGTGTCGGGTGTTCTCTCGTGTTCTCGCGTGCCGTCGGCGCGCGTCAGAAGCGCCGCGGGAGCGCCAGGAGCGCCGCGGGGCGCCTGTTTCGTCGCCGCCGGCGCTGTTTGAGCGCAATGGCTGTTTATAAACGGCTCGGGAGCGCACTGGGCTGTTTCGGCACCCCCATCGAGAAAACAAACAACTGGCGGCAGGTTGTGCCGGGCTCCGGCGACGGCTGGTCGCCTCGCCGCCGATCACGCGACGCTGTCCCATCGCCCGATCACCGGGGCAAGGTCACCGACGTCCGGAGACACAGGGTGACGCAAGGTGACGTCACTTGTCACCTCGTCCGGCGACATCCCGTGCCCCGTGACCGCACTGGCAATTAATCGGACGTTTGGCCGGGTGCATGACGCAGAACCTAAGGCCGCTTTCGTCGCCGGGCCGTCCGACGAACGAGCGCCGTCAGGCGAGTGCATGGCACTATTGATTGCGACCATTAACGAGCTCATCCATACTGAGACCGTAGCGATCGGGCATAAATAGAGCAGCAGCAGTGCAGCGGGCGAACCGAGACGGCCTTGACAATGTTGTTGCAGCGTCTGGGTGCGGTGGAGGCCTGGTCCACTTGCCAGATGTAGCCTCTGTGTTTCCACCGCAACTGATTGTTTTTGTTTCTGAGGTCTTTGGCTTTTAGTTGGAATTCTAGATTTTGGTATTTGATGGAGGAGCCATCGATCTTTTGCGTTTGGTTATCAAAACCAGCAGCACATTATTCATGCATGAAATCGACGGGCCACTGTTTCGATGTTATTCTTCAATAGCGAAAACAATGAAAGCCACCGTCAAGACATTCTGCTAGAATAATTAAGGTACGCAAAGCAAACCAAATTAATGTTATGCTCTTTGTGATCCCTCATCGGTCAAAACAAAGCAACTTTTAGCACTTAAGAAATTAGTGCAATTGCTTCAAAATTAACATAATGTTGTCCAACGATCATACATATTCAGGAAAATATAATCTGTGTATCGCAGCGCGACGTTATGCAATGCTGAAAACTGTTTCAACGTGCACTCGTCATTCTAGAAATGGAAGTATCATTTCGCATGCAGATCCCTAATTACAGTCATTATGAAGGCATTGCTATTAAGTGCATTTGGTACTCCTTGGTGGTACTATTAGTGAATACACGAAGGGTACAGACGTTTGCTCCGTAGGTCGCTTATAAGTATCCCGCCACCTAACCCCCTGTAACTCGTGAGGCTCGGACAGGGTTTTCAACTTAGCTGAGTAGTGACTATGCACTGCGCGTCAAAAGACTTTTTAGACGCACTGGCATCGCCTCTAAAGGATGTTCAGCTTTCGATTCAATAATGACTGTGAAAAGGAACGAATGACATGCAGAAACCCACTTAGTTGGGGTCTGAAGAAGTGTTTTTACATTAAAGGTCTTTGGATAGCAACTTGCCTTCACAGAGCATGAAAAGCGCTTCGTGAGCTTAAGCAATGCACAAGGTTGTGATTCGCATTGTATAGTACGGAGCGGAATAATGCATTGAGCGGGCTATTCAATTAAGCATACGGTGATTGGGCACGAAAAAGGGATTTCGCCTATCAACAAATTTGCTGCACCTCACGCCGCCGCTATGATAGTGCAATGAAAACATGCTAACAACAATATAATGAACATGGAAGGTATGCTGACGTCACGAAAAGACAGGCAAGCTCAAGTCATACCGTCGGTAAACAATTTCTGTTCATTTGTATCTGCTTGCTGGAGAGAACAAGTGTGTTGCTAGTTGAACATATGCATGAGCTTATCATTTATAAGCAAGTTTCTCTCCCATACGCCATATTGCATGGGATCCCCCAAAATACATTTCGAGGATAATGAAATGATGTAACAATGACGTAAAATGAAATGAAGTAATGACGTCTTCAAGCTTCAGTTAACAGCACTTTGTTGTGTTACTCTGAAGAACAGCTATGAATAAATGGATGGATGGATGCGACTGTTTCGAAAAACAAGCAGTCGTTATGTATACTTTGATTGCCCTAACGAGATACAAGCTAACTCAGCGTTTTTTCCTGACGAGGTGACAACTGACACATCATTTGTCAGACGGGCAATTTACTCTGAACAAACTCTGTCATGCACTCGTGTGACTAACAGTGTCAGAGACGCAGTCTCTATGTGAACCTCAGACGTCAGATCTGGAACCAAGACAAGGTCTTTTATGAAGACTCAGGGACGTAAGCCAAAGAAAGGGGGCACGGGGTTTTTTCCTGACGAGGTGACAACTGACACATCATTTGTCAGACGGGCATTACTCTGAACAAACTCTGTCATCACTCGTGTGACTAACAGTGGTCAGAGACGCAGTCTCTATGTGAACCTCAGATCTGACCAAGACAAGGTCTTTATATGAAGCTCCAGGGACGTAGCCAAGAAGGGGGCACGGGGGCCATACCCCTTAACAAAATAAACTCAAAGTAGATATAATGAAATTTTCTGACGACACAACGCTACCCATCCCCCCGGTCAGCAGCATATATAGTTGAGGAGCAAAACTCTGTTTTTTTTTCGACGTGCCTCCCCTGAAAAAAATCCTGGCTGTAAAGCTCTGACGTCAAATCTGGCCAAGAGTGACGATAGTCAAGCTCTGACGTCATACCTGGCCAAGACACTGTCTCTACACGAAGCTATGACGTCAGCCAAGAAACCGTCTCTATATGAAGCTCTGCCGTCAGATCTGTTCAAGACACGGTCTCTTTACGAAGCTATGACATCAGCCAAGAAACCGTCTCTATATGAAGCTCTGCCGTCAGATCTGTTCAAGACACCATCTCTTTATGAAGCTCTGACGTCACATCTGGCCAAGACTGGGTGAAGCTCTATAAACCTCTGCCATCAGCTCGTCCAGGGTTCACCACACACGAGGCGACCGTCGCTGATCGCATCCTACAAGGTGTCGCGGCTCGCGCGAGCCGACTCTGGTCTATCGAACCCAGTGACCCAGCTCCACACCTAGTGTTCCACAAACTGTACACATCATACACAACACACGAACATCGACAACACACCCGTACCTATCATGTCGGTACGGTCTTCCCACTCAGCGGCCAACACTAAAATGAGCCCAGCGAACTCAGCACGGGCTTCTGACGTCATCGTGGCGGGCCTCTAACAGACCGTCATCATGACGGCCCCTGACAGACCGTCATCGTGACGGCCTCTGAGCCTGACAGACCGTCATCGTGACGCCGCCGCCTGTCATTGCATGCCGCCTGTCACTGCATGCCGCCCGTCATGCGGCCGCCGCATCGCGCTCATCGTGCACGAGACATGGCTCAGCCGATCGGCGCCTATGCACGGAGCACACTCAGCATGCTGTTCGTATAATTGACGCGGTCGATAGCGTGCGCGCAACAGGCCCGAACCGGTGTCTGGCGTCACATTGGGCTGCACCCCTGGCCGCGCCGCCACAGCCGCGATGTGTTTAACACCAGACCTGTTTGAGATGTATGTTAATATGCAGATGAGCTATATTTTGTCGTGTCAGAAGTGAGGCGCGATGGAATCGCGCCGCCTTGCCGGGGTGATCTTATGCTGTGAGTTCGCGGTGGATGTCTGCCTGTACCCGGCGCGTGGTGTGGTGGTGCGGCGACGGGGGCACTGGTACGTGAACGGCGGCATGTTTAATTGAAACGATTCGGTTGTTTTACGACCCATTTAACTGCAGTGGTCATTAGCGTTGCAAACGACCTCACGCCGCCTGTAGTGGTCAGGCCGGTCAGCGAGGATCACAGGACAGACCGCTGTCACCGGCTCACAAGCCCTTGCCTATATACGAACGGCCTTCGTCTGTTAAACAGAGACCATTCTGCCATAGCAACACGGCCGTAAACCGTTAAGCGAGCGAGAGGCACCTACGTGTAAGTCGATAGCACTTTTGGCGCCAGTTGGCGATTGAAGTGGCTTGTGTTTTGTTTTTGTTTTTCATTAATAAACTTTGCTGTATTCGTATGTTGCATGAATAAGCAAAAGTGTGTAAACTAAATTTTGTGATTATTCAAGCCAATAGATCAAATGACACGTAATTGTTAGCATTTCTAGCGCAGTGGCTTATCCCGCTTTGTTTATT
Source organism: Semibalanus balanoides (assembly GCA_014673585.1). NCBI lineage: Eukaryota > Metazoa > Arthropoda > Thecostraca > Balanomorpha > Balanidae > Semibalanus > Semibalanus balanoides. Next base: position 34,630 of record VOPJ01004023.1, read on the forward strand.
TACATCGCAAAGTTTCGTAGTAGTTGCACAGCACATACCATAAAGAAAGTTGTGAACAATGCTCAGAAATCAAACGTAACGTTTCATAAACCAGCAAAGTGGCCGTGAACAACTGAAGGTCGCATGAAATACACTATAATAATGATAGGAATCAACCTTATCGAAAACAGATACCCAGTCCAACGAGGCCACTCCAACCACCATCCACGACAACCCGTCTCAAGAACTCCCGACGTCGAAAACTGTCTTGCTCTTTTCACTTTTCACGCACGACAGACGATTACCCAGCCGTGAATCGCCGTCAGCACTCATGGCGACCGTTCTCCTGCGCCACGGCATGCAAATTCGGCCTGGTTTCCGTGTGACGGGCCGGCCCCCGCCGTCCCCGTCTCGAACCGTGACGTGGCCGACCCCCCAGACGGGCCATTCTCTGGCCGACAGCCAGCCTCTGTCGCCTCCAATCGACATTGCTTTGTCTCCGGCGGCCGCGCACAGGAATCCCCAATGTTTGCAGTCACTCGCGGCTGACAGCCTGCTTCGACTAACGCACAGGGGAATACATTCAACGATACATTAATAGTGTTGGAAAATTATTGATGAAATGTACGGGTTGTAGTTTCTCGTCATTCGATTACTGAGAATATTCCAGCAGGTGTGCGGTGCATGGTGTGGTGGCTCAAAGTCGCCGGGGTACTAGCGCAGACCGCTTGCAAGACTGGTTGTGCCCACGGCTTCTCCGTAACAACAGTGCATTCATGACTTTGGCATGCATCCAGATTTCTGAGCCGGGATCGAATGTAATATTGTGGATTCAAGCAGCAGATCTGCCTGCACGACACAACGCCACATCTCTAATTCATTGCATGTTATCGTAAATCGTTGCAGTAAACACAACAGTTTAGTGTTCAGTGGAGCAGAAGCGATACCAATCGATAAATGCAAAATAATAAAGGAAATTGTCTTGCTGCAGATACGGCATATACCGGTTTGTACGGTCTTCTGTCCGACTATTGTTCCGCTCAGCAGTACTGGGAAGCTGAGCCAATTCCTACCAGTGAACCGTCCCTCCCTGCAGCCTGACCTAGACCAGTCCAGTCCGACCCGGTCCGGTCCAGAACTCAGTATAGTCTAGTTAAATCTGGTCCAGTCTAGTCCAGTTACGCCCAGTCTCAGTCCAGTTACGCCCAGTCAAGCCCAGTTTGGGCCCAGTCAGAGTCCAGTTGGTCCCAGTTCAAGTCCAGTTGTCCCAGTCAAGTCCAGTTGTCCCAGTCAAGTCCAGTTGGCCCAGCTCCAGCCCCCCAGCCCCAGCCCAGCCCCAGCCCCACACAGCCAACCCACCCCAGCCCCAGCCCCAGCCCCAGCCCCAGCCCACCCCACCAGCCCCAGCCCCAGCCCAGCCCAGCCCACCCAGCCCCGCCCACCCCAGCCGCCAGCCCACAGCCCAGCCCCACCCCCAGCCCAGCCAGCCCAGCCCCAGCCCAGCCCCAGCCCAGCCCAGCCCAGCCCCAGCCCCAACCCCAGCCCAGCCCCCCAGCCAGCCCAGCCCCAGCCCACAGTCCATCCACAGTTCCAACTAATCTCTATCAGCTCTGCCCTGCCCAGCCCGGTGAATTATGGGCGGCCGCGGGCCGGGCCGTGTCCGTGTGTGTCCGTGCGTGTGTGTTTGCGTGTACACACGGCATTCAGCACCCCCTGGCCAGCAGTCGACGGAGGCCGCCTCGCCGCGGGGGGCAGACACGTGACCTGACTACGGAGCCAGGGGGAGCTCAGAGGAACGCTGGGGAATGCAGGCCAGTAGTGAATTCAGGCCAGGCTGTAGAAAGGGAAACTGGAGAGTCTGTGAAGGTGATTTTAATTATTTACGTCACAGCGAAATTCGATGTGAATGATTGATAGCATTGGTGTGTTGGGCTTAGCTATGATAAAACGAAATTTCGGTAACTTGCAATCGACCTAAATTCAGCGGCAGGCTACTATTATGTTAGGCAGGTAGAAAACGGCATGACTATAAGCGAACAAATATACTCGGTCTTCTTACTTGAACTCTTTCTAATCCATGCTTGAGCTCGAAATGGCAAAATCAGAGGAGAGAATATGTCTCCTTGACTGTCACTAATACAGAGGAGGCAGAATATTAACACAATAGTTGGCTCGTTGACTACAAACATAGGAAACCAAAATTGTTGTCATCAATGATAACCTCAACTTAAAGTGATGACGTTCATGTTTTAATTCAGTCATGTTGAATTCCGACATAACCATTTTCCTGGGAATTGGTTAACAACATTCTGCTGCCCTATGCGAAGTGTGGAAGATATGATGGAATTAAACGATCTCAGAACATATTTCGGATGATATTAGGGAGATTTTGCGGTCTAAATGTCACACCTTATATGGGTTCGAGTGGGAAGAGCTGAAGGTCTGTCAGCAAAAGTTGTCATAATCAGAAGGCCTGTGGTGAGTCTCAAAAAGACCGGCAAGCCAAGTACTACCCAAAACTAGTATAAAATTACCATAGCCATTCCCTGCTGTTACATCTTAATGCATTCTCCATTAAAGCAGTATCGGTGCAACATGACGCGAAACATGTGTCGCCAATTACCGAAGGACAAATAGGATTTTTACTTTTGTAATGTTGTTTTGCAAAACACTACACATTAGAGATGCATCTCAGCAAGAGCTGGGAAAACCGGCGTGCCTGACGCTGTGTCTAGCTCAGGCTTGCCGATCCCATGCCGGGCTCAGCGGAAGTTATCAATTTCTCATTTAAAAATGCTTTATAAATATACATAAATATGGTCAAATCAGAACATACCTAGATTTAAGAAAAAATTACAACAGCAAAACAGCGCGAGAATCATAACTAAATAATGTTACAGTTCAAAAACAATAAAAGTGATAACTAGACGACCAAAGGAAAGGAGTTGACGGACAGTACGCCAGCTGAAACTTATCAAATCATAACTACATGTGATCAATGATCAATTTGTCAGCGCTCAGTAACTTACAGCAGTGTGAGTGCCAGTCAAACAGATAAGATACAAGCTACCTGAATCATATTCCACTGTCATGACTAGTAACTAGGTTGGGAAGAGCATACAATGGTAATATTTATCATTACCCCGGGTCACCCCAAACCATATCTGTAGCTGGAAAAGTCCTTAACACCAAAATTGTGTCACTACTCTGAATATATCGTTCATTTATCATTGTGTACTGTATTGTAATACAACATAGTCCAAGTTTCAATATAACTGCAGCAACTGCAAATACCCATCGTAGATAGGGTTGCATCAAGTGTCATACTGCACCATTCCACAACATTGTAGTTATAACATGGAAAAAATGTCAATACTACAAGAACATAAAACATTTTGCAAATGAAATCTTAAGCTGCTTATGGACCTAAAAACTTGGTCAGAATACAAAGTACATGGTTCCTTCAATTCCATCACAAAAGCTCCGGAATTATTTGTTTACAAAGCAAGCCAATACTACGAGCGACCACACCAATGACATAATATTAATTCACCACCGAAAAGACTAGCTTCATCAGCATTTTTTTAACTATTCACCTAAATGACCATTTATTATTGACTGCATGTTAATAAAGCATCATATTCTTGATTCAAACTTTTTTATCCACAGCTAAAACCTTAACTTACCCTTGGACAACAGCTCAAATATTTAAAAAAATCCCCACCGGGTCCGAGAATCCTCAATATATTGTGACGTTGTGGCCGATATATTATATTATATATTAATTTATCTATATATATTCCGTTCGGTTACGTCCGTCCTTCATTTGCGTCATTTTATGGCTCATACTACATGGCGAATTGTCGCATAGACCAAGGTTGTAGAAATCTTGGCCTAGGCGGCAACAGGCAGCCTGTGCGCAATCATAAACATAAATATCTATATATCTCTATCTATCTTATATCATCTATCTTATTTGTGCGTCATAAATTGAAGACAAGTCATTACCAATACAAGTACAAGTGAAATGCTGTGCATAGGAAGTTGAAGTATCTCTGTTTCTCTGAGCGAGTGGCTGGCGTGATACTCGTAATTCAAACAGGGGTATATGTTTATTATTTGCCAATTCCAATATAGGTGCACTTCTCAATTTAAATAGTTTCCATATCCTATCTATAATCTATATTAACGCATCACAGCACACCACGTTTCCCCACCCCCCCATTATCCTCGTAAGTATTATCTTTATTACTGAGTCCATGCAAACATGACATAATAGGACATAAGTTGAGTAACTAGTAGTACAGCCTTTAGCCCATTAGCACACCCCTCTCTATTATATATATTATCTAAACAAAAAACAGCGTGATAGTCCTGGACTTGCATGATCCAATCATCTTAATATTTCTACTAAATTCACATTACAATCTATATATATTGGAAGAAGTCAACCTTGCCTTGACGTTTCATCTCTCTCTCTTAGGTCTGTGTTGATTATTGATCTTCAAAGTTTCTGACTTTGTATAATATTTCTGTATTTAGTGCTGCTGTTTACCACTTAATTGTTTTTTGGTATATATGTATCTATCTATCTCTATTTCATTGCATCATATATTTGTGAATGATACTTCTCACTCGTCATAGCAATCATGTTAAGTAATGCAATGCGTGCAAACTAGAACATTATTCCGTGTTATGAATTTTTAAGTGTAGAATGAACATTCATGCCAGATTTCTGCGTGCCCGGGCCCGTGCGGTTCCTCCCGCACGTGGCCGGGCTTCGATGCCGGTCCCAACTCATGTATGTGCGGCGTGGCGAGGCCCCGGTAATCCTGTTTTTGGAAATGTTCATCGTCTACGTGACCCATCACTAATAAGCTTGCGCTTGCTCTGGATAAGTTTTACAACACCTGTCTCCGGAGAAGCGAATCAAGGAAATAGTTCATGACCAACCGTTAGCACAAGCAAGTCAAGTCATTTTCCATATGACGAAGACACAAATATGGATGCTCACTACATCATGAATGTTAGATTCCTAGTCACTAGTCGCATCGTTAAACCAGTTCGCTAATACAAAATGAAGAAGAGCATTCCCGAGGCTCGCAGCAAAGCAGCTCGTTCCATAGCCCGCTCACCATACGACGATATCTCGACAGCCAGCCATCCTAGCTCAAGAGGTCACCGAGTTTCGGACACACATCACTTATGTCCTACGTCCAGACAGCTTTGTCATGACTCCTCACTCCCCGTGCGGCAAGCCAAGGCGCTATGATCCGCCTACCACAAACACCGTCTGATCACATACAACGTCCAGCCGCCGTCAGTTTCCAGTACTGTCCACTGCAGCCGCTGGTACAGACCGGTCGCCAAATTTGGTCGCCGTCAGGCAATCTCACGGACGGCCGAGTGTTGACTAGCGGCTCACGGCCGCGACCAGATCCCACCTGCAGCTGGGTCCTAACCGCCGCGCTCCTGCGTATCACCCTCCCGGGAGAGTGGGTACCGGGTACCGGGTACCGGGTACCGGGTACCGGGTACCGGGTACCGGATATGTCTGCCTAGTCGGCAGCACACGGGTTGCATCTGAGGCGGACTGGCGGCGTGAGAGATACCGACCTGTCGGGAGGCACCGCTCCGACCCAGCTGAATGCTGACCTCAATGGCACGAAGGGGAGCGGCTGGCGTCAGGCGGTGGGTGGAGGAGGCGGCATAAGAGGCGGCGGAGGAGACGGCATAAGAGGCAGTACAGGCAAGGAGGAGGTGGTTGAGGGTGCAGCAGAGGAAGCAGCATATATAAGAGGCGGGAACTTTGAAGGCAGCGGAGGCGAAAGCCGTGAGGTCGGCAGTGACGGCAGTGAAGGTGTCTGAGGCGACGGATAAGGTGGCAGAGGCGCCGAGGCGGAGGTCGCTTAGCTGGAGGAGGCCACATAAGAGGCGGCGGAGGCGGCGTCAAAGAAATCAGTGGGTGCGGAAGCCATGAAGACGGCGAAGGCGGAAGCCATGTACGCGATGTAGGCGATGAAGCGGGACCTGTCCTCTCTCAGACGTCACCTTCTGCCCGCCGCCACCTCCCTCATGCGCCGCCACCTCCCGCCCTCGCCGCCCGTCGCGAGGACGGCCGCTCAGCGTTATCAAATTACTGCCGTCCTGACACCACGCGGCCATTGAGCCGGCTGTTCGGCATACCTGTGTGACAGTGATGTCCTCCGATAGCCGGCCGGACGGCCCATCACGAGGAGGCGGTTCGACAGCCGGAGCCGGGAGGCAGGCCGTTCGGCGGCACCGGTCACACGGTGCGGAACTACACAGTGACGTACGGGGACGGAGGAGGTTAGGTCGGCTTAGCTGCCTAGGCGCAGCTAGGTTGGTCATTTTGTCCTTCGTGAGGTATTACTAGTGAGTAATATTTTGTACTGGTGATGATGATCAGGAAAAATTGTGATTGGTTGTGTTTTTCTTCGGTTATTTCTAATGCGATTACAAGATACTGTAGCCGCTAATATGGCGGACACCATTGCGCTGGTCGTGCGTCACCTAGGACACCTTCACCAGCATGTGTTCCTTTTGTCAGACGTACAGCCTCCTTAGCGCTAATCGGCTCCGTAACGCGCAGGACACGCTCGCAGCGCTTGCTCCCACGTCTCGCTATCCCGCAGATCGCGTTTGCATGGTGTCGACAGGCGTGGAACATGCCCGGTCGGCCAGCTCCGCAGTCAGCCGACAGCAGCTCCGTCTGATACACCACCGATAGCCAGCCGACCGCAGACGGGCTGTCGGACCATGGTGCGGCCTCTGCGGCGCACCGCGGCATTTCCGACGCGCTGCGGCAGTCCGGACGCCTTGGGAACTCCCTGAGCATCGAGTGACGCACTGAGGCACTGAGACAGAGAGACACTGAGAGACACCGAGAGACACTGAGAGACACTGAGAGGCACTGAGGTCTGAGAGACACAGATCTGCAGTACCAGCTCGCGGCAGCAGCGGCCCAGCGCTCCGTGCCGATATCTGGGGCGTGGGGCGTGCCACGCGGCGGCGCGGCGGGGGGCGCTCCTCCCTGACGGCGGACCCGGCGCGGGGGAGCGCCACGCTCGCCGCGCCGCGCCGCGTCCGCCGCGCGCGGTCATTACGGCGTGGCCTGTCCGCCGCCGACTGACGATGGATGGCGGCCCGCCGAAATGAGCGATCGCCGGGCGGAGGCCGTGCCGACGCGGCGGCGGTGGCTGCCGCCGCTGCCGCCGCTTTGTCGGCGTGTCGTGACCCGCCGCTGCCGCCGGGCACGTCAGCTGAGGCCACGCCACGTGCCCGCCACCGGAACCATCGGAACCGACAGGAACCGGCAGGAACCGGCAGGAACCGGCAGGAACCGTCACGGCTGATGCCACCATCGCAACCATCAGAACCGGCAGGAAACGTCACCATCGCCACCGCCGATACCACCATCGCAACCGTCACAGCCGCCACCATCGCAGCCATCGCCACAGCCGCCACCACCATCGCCACCGCCACACCCGCCGCCACCACCGCAACCGCCACAGCCGCCACCACCGCTACCATCGCCCCCGCCGCCACCACCATCGCAACCGTCACAGCCGCCACCACCACGGCGACTTAGCCGACGTCAGAGAAGCGACGTCAGCGAAGACCTGGCGACTACTTGGCGACGGGTCGGCGACGCGGCGCCGAATTTACGGCGACGGTGTTTTCTAAATAACTTCGCGCGGCGCGCGGCCAGCCGTCCATCGGCCGCTGCGTCCAGGTACGTGTTAGGCACACTCGATCACGGCGCGCAAACTCATAACTCGCGCCGCGACGTGTTAGCGCTGTTTTTACACGGCCGGAATTTACGGCCACCGGGCCGCCGATGCATCATGTCCGGCGATTAGAGGCGTATTGCCAAAACGCCGCACCGATTACACGGCGGCGCTGCAGTGGCGGTCGGTTGGTGACCGGGCTGGAGCAGGACAGAAGTCGAATGGGACAGGCTCAGCGGGAGGGCGGCAGCGGAGTCATGTCCTGCTCCTCCCGTCCTGCGCTGCTGGATGGCGGAGCCAGCCAGTCACTAGTCAGTAGGGCACCCAGGCCCTAGCTGCCAGCGGTCAGCATAAGGCGACTGGCTGTCGGTGTTCAGCGGTCAGCGGTCAGCAGTCGGCAGTCAGCAGTCAGCAGTCAGCGGTCAGCAGTCAGCAGTCAGCAGTCAGCAGTCAGCAGTCAGCAGTCAGCAGTCAGCGGTCAGCATCAGCAGCAGCAGATCAGCAGTCAGCAGTCAGCAGTAAGCAGTCAGCAGTACGGTCAGCAGTCAGCAGTTCAGCGGCAGCGGACACAGTTCAGCAGTCAGCAGTCAGTAGTCAGTAGTCAGCAGTTCAGCAGTCAGCATCCGCCGCCCACGTCACCAGTCACCCAGTCCACCAGTCACCAGTCACCCATCACCAGCAGCCACGGTCAGCGGTCAGCGGTCAGCGGTCAGCAAGTCAGCAGTCAGCGGTTAGCCAGTCAGCGTCAGCAGTCAGCGGTCAGCAGTCAGCGGTCAGCGGACAGCAGTCAGTGGTCGGCAGTCAGCGGTCAGCCAGCCCGTCAGGCGGTATACCAGTCGATCGGTGGTCAGCAGTCAGCTCAGTCGGCGTTCAGATTGCTGCGCGGTCCGCCGGCAGGTCGATCATTGACCAGCGGCGGTCGGTCAGCGATCAGCGCCGGTCGGTCAGCGATCAGCGCCGGTCGGTCAACGACCAGCGCTGGTCTAAGCGGTCAGCCAGTCAGCCAGCCGGTCAGTCCGCCGCTGACCGCTGACCGCTGATCTGCTGGTCGGTCAGCGACCAGCGCTGGTCGCGGCAGACGCCATTGTCTGTGGCGACCAGAAAATCGCCGGTCGACACGGCCATTGTCTTCCGCTGAGAGTCGCCGGCGCCCGCCAGGCCGGGGTGCATGGAGCTAAGGAGCCTCTGAGCCTCTGACCGACTGAACGGAGGACTCGAGAACGGAAAAGAAGCGAGCGTGAAGAGTGTGCTGGGAAACGGTGGCTCAGCGGTGGGTTTGATGGGAGGACAGCGGTGGGTTTGATGGGAGGACAGCGGTGGGTTTGATGGGAGGACAGCGGTGGTTTTGATGGGAGGACAGCGGTGGGTTTGGTGGGAGGACGGCGGTGGGTTTGATGGGAGGACAGCGGTGGGTTTGGTGGGAGGACGGCGGTGGGTTTGATGGGAGGACAGCGGTGGTTTTGATGGGAGGATCTGAATTAGAGGTGCCACTTTTCTACCCACCTACCCACCCGATGTGGGTAGCTACTACCCACGTGGGTAGTAGCGGGTAGCACAAGCGATAATTTGGATGAAGTGAGTAGTTGGCGGGTAGCATAGTTTTCATAGTTGACAAAATTAGGAAAAAACGGGATTTTACGGGAATTGGTATGCTTGAACAAAAAAGAACTCAGTAAGTTAGCTGAGATCAACACAAAACAGCTCAGCATTAAAAAATGAGTAATTCAATGGCAAACATAATGATGACAAACTTTTTGTGTGGGTACTTGCGGGTAGCTGGCAACCTATATGTTATGTGGGTAGTTGAAAACTGTTTGCGGGTCGGGTTGGGTAGCCACAAGCCTGAAAGGTGACACCTCTAATCTGAATTGTTCCTAAAACGCGTGCAGATCTGGTGGACAAGATGGCATTTTAATTCGCAGAGGAAAACGTTCTGCTGCCTTGATTTTTGACCTTGGATGCGGTGAATTCGATTTTATGGTATGCACAATGCTGATGTATTAATTCGTGCACCATGACATGTTCAGGTTGTATCAATGCGTACTTTTTGCGGTATTCTGCGAAACCCCATACAACTTTTATTCAGTAGCAATGAACAAGCCGCTGCCTTGTTAGCGGCTCTTACAACTGGTATGAAATGTGTGCTTCATAAAACAAATACTCCACCTCATACCACGGGATGGTCCAGGATATGTGCACAAAATATCACGCACATAGCGCTACGGAGTTTGTACGATTGAACATTATAAGAAATTCATGGTATGCACACCGAAAGTTAATGATTTGTTAAGCTTGCTATTATAAGTTAAGAATAGCGTTAAACTCACATCAGTCACGATGCTTGCTGACTCCCGCATCACATGGGGGTCGGTGCTTTAAAGCATCACGGATAGGAACCCTCAGACCTACTTTTGAAAGAAGCGACGACTCCAATACCAAGATAACCGAGCTACTTGGCCCATATCGTAAATGGTATCAGCTGGCTGCGGCGTGGAGTCGCGTTACATAATTGAGGTTCCGGCGCGTGATGGTAGGGACACGTGCGGGAACCATTACACACCTCATCACCGGCCCATTTGGTACCTGATGACGCGACACGCACTACCGAGGCTGTTCCACCTTAGTCCACTTCAGAGTCAGTCTCAGGATCATGAATTAGGATCACCTAAGGCTGGGATCGCTTTGATCCAACAGTGTAGTATAGGTAATAATGATTCCTTGTTCATTACTCTCGGGATCATTGATACCAACAGTAGAAATGTTTTAATGTTTCCCTGATCAGTTTTTATGATCAAATGCAACATTCACCAAGGGCGGCGCCAAAGGGGGGGGGGGAGGACGGGGGGACGTATCCTGCAACATTTTTTGTTTTATTTTAACATTACGCCTATGGACGTTGCATGGAAATAATCGACTACAAAATGCCTCCGTCCCCTCCCCCTCAACTTTTGGAAGGTGGCTCCGCTCTTGACATTCACTAGTTTTAATAAGTTTTGTTTCCAGCTTGATGCATGTCCAGAAGAATGGAATATTTAATGATGTTCAGTGAACTGTTTACAATTTAAATCACCTTGTGACCAACGTCTGTGGGATTATGTATATGACAACTGTGCTGTTGCATGCTGTTGCTAACGTCTGGACTTTAAGCTAAGCCTAATTGCTGGTAAAGCAGCACGAAACAGCCCTGGCGTAGATTTATTGCCATGAACCAAAACGTCCTGGTAAGTGGGGAAGCGACAAGCCATAAACGTTAAGGACCCTCTTAAAGTCTGATGTATCTACCATACCTCAAATGTATCATTTCTGCCACATATCTGCGACAAATGCGAGGCAACGCTTGGCAAAGCAATCCACCGATATCGTAATGTCTGCCCACCAAGGCGAAAGCATACACAAAGCGTCAGTGATTATGATACAAACGATAGGTGTGTTGTCTCTAATTATGATGGACGCGGCGGCCGGCCGGCATCGTACTGCTGTAATCGAGCCAGCTCCCGTTGGTCCGGTGGTCTTACTTAGACCCAGCGAGATGCGCCGGATAACGCATCTCATACCAGTCCAGTTTTAATGAATGATTAACGACTACGTCCGCTCGTCTGGAAATTGGACACCCACAGACTTGCCCCAAACCGGATCGGGCCGAAATTGGACAATTAATGCGCCATTACACGTCGCCGGCTGTCAGCCCGTAGTGTTTTCGGGACCGACGCGCCGGCCCGCTCTGCACGCCGCACCGCCGATAATTGGACCGCAGATGCAATTAGCGACACCGGGTAACAAAACGCTGTGTGCAACAGGTCGAGCGGGTTCCTCCGGCGCGGCGGCGGCGGACGCGGCGCAGTGGCGGTGTTCTGCGCTTATCACGGCGCGGCGGGGTTGCCGCGCGGCATTTTTGCCGCAGGACGGCTCCCGTGCGCGGCGTAATCAGCGCAGGCTGATTCAATGAAGCGATTCGGCCGCCGGAGGATGTCATAAAACTGTCATCGGCCAGTTGTAAACGGCTAATCCGGGCCGTTTTTGTTGGTGGGTCGGCGGGCGACGGACAGCGGCGACTCGGCGACTCGCGCGTCGCTCCCATGTGAAGCGGCGAAATAGAGCGGCGCGAGGCGCGTCTCGTAATCTGTTTATGACCGGCTATCGCGGCCGAGGCGTGTCACTCGTAATGGACACTAATCGAGGCGGTCGTCACCAGATGGCGCCGAGATCGCCGCCGCCGCGCCAGCTTCGTCGCCTCGTCCAGCCGCTGCGCCAGACATCGTCGCCGCGTCCGGCCGCCGCCCAATTCAGGCCACGTCACACCAGAAAGTTGTCTGAGGCCGCTCTCATGAAGCTGAATCGCCGAAACGCGAATATTTTCGTGTGTGCTAAGCAACGTGCACGTTTCTCGCAATCTCTTTATCAGTGACTAGAGCACTAGAAACATATTCCTTCGGAAAACTAAAGCGACAGAACCTCCAGTGTATTGGCTCAACACATAATCAAACCCACCGTCCGTAGTGTATTGTATCGAATTTTCATGACGCCGGCCAGTGAGTCGGGCCCCACCCTCGTGGCCAGGCCTGGCCTGACTGACAGGCGGGTGGCAGGCGGATGGCGATGATGGCAGCAGAGACCTCGCCCGTCACGCTCCCGCCGCCACCGACGCAGCGCCAGAGAGTCGTCTTTGTCCACCAATTGCGCCTAATTACCTATCATTGACAACGAGACGCAATAACTACGTCCAGATGAAATATGGGTTGTCATGGCAACGGCGGCACTAACGAGATACTAAGCGGAAAAACAATTCGGGCGTTTGTTCCACGCAAGTGGGGAAGGCCGGCCGCCGCCGAAGAGAGAAAATTGGACGCACCGCTAAAGGGAGACGCGAGAGGAACCTCTCCGCTGTCTTTTCCTGTGAACAGAACTATCATTCCGGTGGTCTGGCTGACTGCTCTGCCACGGGTGGAGTTTCCTATTCAAATGGTGGGGCAGCTGCCCCACCAACTTTGTGTTTTGCCCCACCAACTTTTGTCAGATTTTAAGTTTTCCTGGCGTTAAAATTCCATTTTTCGCCTCAACCATGCCAAACAGCCAGCTAATATGACATATTGCCCCACCAACATTTTCTGAAAAGCTCCACCCATGTGCTTTGCCTGAGAATGTCTAGTTAAGACAATTACGATAAACTTAAGTTAAATCGTATATTTCTGTAGAATAGTTAGGTGAGAATCACCATACCCAGAGGCGTAGTAACTCATTTTTAAGTTGGAGGGGGGGGGGGGGCAAAATGGCATTCGGAAGACGATTTTCAATGCACGTCCATGGAGAATGTTTAAAATCAGAAAATGTTGGTCCGTTTCCCCTCCCCCGGCTCCTACGGCTATGACCATTACCTCGCATTTAAAATTTCATCCTTTAAAGATTTATAAGGCGGAAAAAAACATTTAAGACAAAATACTCGTAGACGTAGAGTATAAAAAAGGTATGCATGGGGAAGGGACCAACATTTTTGATTTAATACTAGGATGAGGAATTGCAAAATCATAGGTACAGCGCTCATGCAACCATAAATGATTAAATGTTTATCAAAATTATAATTGAGCTTACGAACTGAACTTATAGTTAATACCATTCGCTGTTATGATGCGTAAGTACGCAATGCCATTCATAAGTTAGCACATTTTAAATTGTATCAATATACACACGTTGAAAACTAATTTTCCTAACATCCATCGATTCACAAATAAGAGGAGATACTTCAGGAATGACTCAACGCTATTTCACCCTTCTGTGTGCCTCAATTGCACAAGCAGCGTCTCTCGGCGCAGCGTGGTGGTCAGCAGTGCTTTCAACCCAATCGTGAGAGAATGGCTGCCATTTGACCGTAAAATCAGGAAATGAAAATGCAAACTGCGGAAGAATGGGGAAATTACATCTGAATAAATGCTGAGGCGTGGTGCTGACTGGTCCGGCTGCGAGGGCTCCGCAGAACGGTGAACGCATCGGAATTCGGAATTCTGATGGAACGGGTGGCTAAGGCATTATACATTATTTGTTTTATAACACTGCGCGTCGCCAATATTTTTTGTAGGAAGAGCAAGACATATTTTCGATAAATTAATGCAGGTTTTATGCATTCCATAACCATAAGTGAGAATTCATCCAACATTGCTGTGATTATTATAAGCTTAACATTATATCGCAAGTACAGCCAGATGCTTTGCAATGGTTTCGTAACTCAAAATGTCAAAGCACCACACACATTTATGTCAATAAACAGCATTCCTACATACTGTCAATATGACATCGTCTCTTCTTCGATTCTTCGATCACTTCAACTTCTTTTGCTGTTTAACTGGACCGTAACAGCAAAAGCAAAACATATTGCGATGAATGCAGCCGTTTCCTTGTTTATATGCTTAAAATTATATTATTTTGTTATATTATATTTCATAGTTGCGTTATATTTATATTATATTTCTCTTGTACTATATCCTTATATTATGTTAAATTATCACTGAGCATTGTAGCCTTCCGCAAGCATCCTACAAATCGTCATGCTTAACTTTTGAGGGGAAGCGACCAAGGGCGGATCCATTTTTTTTTAGAAAGGGGTTCGCAGGCCAATTTAGGGATGCCTTCCAACAATCAAGGGGCTCCAAAGGGGCACTGAGTGGTCTGAGAGGCGCTCTATAATTCTGATTGGGGCGCCAAAGTGGTCTGAGGGGCGCCCTGTAGTCATGATAGGAAGGAACGCTGAAGTGCACACGGGCTGTCCATCGCCGGGCGCCTAGGCGGCGCCCGGCGACAGGACAGACCCGTGAGGCGCCCTTCTGGCGTCATGGGGGAGGCGCCCCCTGTGCCCCTGGATACGCCCCCGGAAGGGACTCCTCACTAGCATCCATCTCTGAACGAGCTGCGTATATTCAAAGAAAGTGAGGTTTTGCATGACGGCCGTCGGGCAGCTTCCTTGCATCTTTCGACCCACACGCCACCGCCTCCTCGTCGAAGCAGACGGACCAGTGACCACCGCCTCTGTGTTGGCGGTGGCGGTGGCGCCGGTGGCGGCGGCGGTGGTGGCGGGCGTGGGAGGGGCCGTCGTCGGGACAGCACCATCAATATCGTCCTGCGGAAGCACGCCGCCGCCATCGCCGACGCCCATTACCTCCAGTGCGAATTAGCTACGCTGGGCCTTGTCCGTGCAGGCGGCCGACGTGCCTGAGGAGCGTGCGTGAGGAGCGTGCGTTGAGAGCGTGAGGGACGTGCGGGAGGGGTGGGAGGGACGTGCGTGAGGGGCGTGCGTTGGGAGCGTGAGGGACGTGCGTGAGGGTGGGAGGGGCGTGCAGAGGTTGGGGATGTGTATGCGTGCTTGCGGAGCGAAAGAGTGAGGGCGTGCAATGAGCTGGACAGAACTGGCATGACGAGCAGTAGTAGAGGTGGTGGAAGTAAAAGAGGGATGATGTGATTACTTGAGAAGAGATCAGATGATAAGGGTGTATCAAGAAAGGAATGGGGGAGCCCGGGAGTGGATGGTAGGAGCGAATAAGTAAGATAAGAGGAAAAGAGGGGAACGAAAGGGGAAATGTCAAACTAAAGAGGGGAACGCAAGGGGAAATGTCAAACTAAAGAGGCAAGAGAAAGAGGGAACTGAGGAGAATAAATAAAGTGAAAGAATGAGAAAAGGGGAAAATAACAATACGCAAAGGTGAGGTCATAAAGGTGCACAAAGACTCTTTGAATCCATCAAGTACGAGGAGCAAAATCTTGCATCCTAAACATTGGCATAATAAAGGCTTCCTCCTATTCTGCATAACTCGCCGCTGAGTTCCATTGTACACTATCCCGGCTGCAGCCGTCAGCGCCTGATGCGCCTTTCAACACCATGCGGCCTGGCAACTTTATCCCAGGCCTATCGTCATCAGTCATCCTTCCATTCCCTTCCGGCCTCGGTGGGGCGCCCCAGCTGAGACCCCCCCCCCCTCCCGGGAGTCGCCCTCCCGTCTCTCTCTTCTTGCCTCCCCGTCGGAGCTTCCCCTTCCCCGTCCGGCGGAGCTGTCCCCTCCCGTCCCGGCGGCGCTGCCTCACATGACAGTCTGACGGGGCTGCGCTCCTCCGCTGGACAAGTCGGCCATTTTACCCCGTCCAGAGAGCGGCGATCTCGACTGGACAGGCCGGCTGCGACCCAGACCTTCCCGAGTCGCCAGGACTCGCCAGACACAGTATCTCGAGATGTACCGATCATGGAGTCTGGTGGCTGGACATGTCTGTCTGTCTGGGTTTGTGGGAGTCAGTGGGTCGCTCAGAAAGAAGCCTAAAGTTCCACCTGCTAGAATCTCACCAGTCAGAGCCCAAAGCTATCACAATCCTCTGCCGTGGCAATGCATAGCCAATTTAGATTTCTACATGGGGCAGCTATCCCCATGGCCGGCCGAACCCCTGCGCGGCTAAAAGGGTGGGCCGGACTGGAAAATATATAAATCATGGCTATGGCTACGGCTGTGGCTGCATAGTCCACATGGGATTTTTTAAGGCATCAATCTTATCAAACCAATCTTGGTTAAAATAAGCCTTGGCATGTTGCCATAACAGAAGAAGAAAAATAAACACATAATATGAATTTACAAAAATCCTCACGAGTCACGGCTGGCCAACGGCCAGCCATTTACATTTGGGAAGTGGCTGTGGCTGGCTGTGGCTGTGATGCCATGACTGTGGGGCGGCTAGGCCAAGGCAAAAGTTCAGCCATGTCGAACTCTAATCAGCCATGCTCAGCAGCTGAAGACAGCGCAGTCTCTCCAACCGCCCCACAGGCGCAGGCGCAGGCGGTTCCGCCTGACATGAAGGCGCGCCTGACACCCACCTGGCACCACCACCACCACCACCTCCACCACTACCTCCACCTCGTCGACAGCGGCGCGGCGGCGGCGATTCCGGCGCAGCTAACGACCACCATCAGGCGCGGCGCGCGACGCCAGACAAACAGCTGTTTGCCGGCGCGACAAACAGCGTCTCCGGACAGGCGGCACCTGTCGCGCCGCCTCAGCATCGACAGCGAATTAATGGCCGTCGCGGCGGCCGCGACACACCGCAATGAAGTGCCACACCGCGCGGGCCGTGTTCGCCATTTGCGACACTGCGCCGAGAAGCGCATCGCGGCTCGGCTCCGCGCGGCTCCTCGCGGCTCGGCGAGGCGAGGCGAGGCGCGACGTGGCGCGAGGCGAGGCGCGAGGCGCGGCGCAGCGCAGCGCGGCGTCTCGCATCTCCCAGGCGCGGCGCCTGTTTGCTACGGCTAAGCCATGACGCCAATTGCTGCTACACGGGCCCGCTCATCGCCGCTCATCACCGCCGCTCGTCGTCGTCGCTCGCCATCGCTCGTCGTCGTCGTCGTCGCTTGTCGCCGCTTAGCGGTTATCACGGGGTAAACACAGCGGACTAGCGGCTGTGCAGCGGCCGGTGGCAACACCGCCCGCGGCTAGGATTACCGCCATCACGCGGCTGAAGTATTTACCCAGGTGCCGGCCGCTGGTAAACGGCCGCTGTAACCCAAACAAATGGAGCGCATTAATAACGCCATCGGTGGCCGTCGCGCGCGATCATGGCCGTGACGTCACGATCCTCCCGCGGCGGTCCTGCGGGTCGGAGCGGAGGGTCGGCTTGGTGGATTGGCGGCGGGTGGATGATGAGTCCGCTCCCGTACCCGGAGGTGGCAGAGCCGGGTCACCGCCGTCGCCGCTGCTGCTGTTGGTGCCGCTGCTGCTGCTGCTGCTGGTGGTGGTGGTGCTGCTGCAGGGTGGGACAGCGAGAGGCAGCAGCAGCGCTGTCGACGCGTCTCCATGTCGCGGATTAGGCTGTGATGACGTGGCGGAGGGACGCAGACAAACGGTCGAGTCGAGCGCCGCCGACGTCCAAGCTGACAGCGCTCGTCGACCGCGTCCGAGCAGGCGTCGACGCGGGAGGTTCTGCCGTTGACAGCACTGTCCGTCGGCTGCAGCGGCCCGAACAGACGCGAGGTATGGAGGGAGCCGATAGCAAAGCCAGCGCGAAGAGTGTGCCGGTGCAGTGTGCAAGCGCGAAGACAGTGCGAGCACAGTGTGCAAACAATGGAACACCACCGATTAAGAGCTTTGTTCGGAGATGCAGGCTCGGAGATGTGGTGTTTTTTACAAACGTGACTGGTGTGATGACATCTAACAGTCATGACGTCAGCATATGTGACGTCATCTGACAGTCATGACGTCAGCAGTGGGGGATGCCAGCCGAGGCGCCAAGGATCCAGCCTCTCAGTTCATAAAGGTCTGACAAGCATGGCCGGAGGCATTCCTGGGTCCATACCATAACAGAGGCAGAAAAACTAACGTTGATGAATGGGGATAGAGCGCTCGCAAACAGCGCAGTGCCCTGGAACTCATTCAGTTGGTCGGGACTCGCGCTGCCGCGCCGGGGCAGCTCTTCCTGACAGACCAATAGCTGAATGAACTATCGCTCATTTCGGGATAGGCTTAGCAGTATTGATTGGGTCTTGACTGGGTACTGGGAGGGGAGCGGCTTAGCAACAGCTGTGTGATGGTAGTCTGGGTGTGGCATGGTGTGATAGGTCGTGACGTGACGGCGCGACGGTCACGTCATGCGTCATCGGATGGCGTGAGATTGACGCATGCTGCATCGGGTGGCGCAACTAGGCAGTGCCAGCTGCTGAGAGGTGGGGTGACTTGACGTGACTCGAGCTGACGTGACGTTATGTGACGTCACCTGACGTGATGTGACGTGACCTGACGTGGCGTTGTGACCTAACGTGACGCGATGTGACGTGACCTAGTATGACCTGACGTGAAATTATGACGTGAACTAACATGACGTGATGGGACATGAACTAACATGAGATGGAACTTTAACTAGCATGATGTGATGAAGCCTTACCTAACATGACGTGTGTGACGTAACCTGACCTGACATGCTGTTGTATGACCTTATGTGACGTATGTGACGTGCCTTGCTGTGAGCTGACGTGCCGTGCCGTGCCGTGCCGTGCCGTGTCCGTGCCGTGCCGTGCCGTGCCGTGCCGTGCCGTACCGGGGCGCGGCTGGGTCGGCCCGGTCCATCTGTCGGCACGCTGTCTGTGTCGGTGCTGACACGGTGCACACGCCCCCGGCCCTCGCCTGACACGGGCTGACGAAACACAGCCACGGGCGGCGCCAGGTCACGCACTGGCCGCACCCCGCTGCTGGCTAACAGACCACAGCCGACCAGCCAGACCATTGCTAACCACTCGGACCACACTGCTGACTGCATAGACCACAGCCGACCAGCCAGACCATTAGACCAGCCAGACCATTGGTAACCACTCTGACCACACTGCTGAGTGCTGACTACAAAGACCACACTGCTGACCAGCTGGACGATGTGAATGCGTCTGGGTTCATGCTACCCGCCCAGACCATTTGAGTCTGACATAGACCACACACAGACCAAGCCACGGGCATCACCGACCCTGCTGCGAGTCGGCCTGACCCATGCCGTGATCATATGAGATCGTGACGTGCAGTCTGGAGTCCCTCCCTGGCCCTCCCAGGTACGCCCCTGCAGGCCACACCCGGCTCCCCGCAGTCCTGCACCTAACCGAGGTCTGCTGGACGCTGGTCAGTGGTCATCGGCACAAGGTCGCTCTCTGGACCACGCCCGGGTACACTGTAAACGGCCGCAGTGCCCTTTCGACTGAGAACGGTCCTCTGACTCATTCGAGCAGCACCGTTAAGTGGTTACTGTTTGGGCTGAGTTGGAAGAGGAGCGAGGAACTGGCCATCATCAGGTCGTAGACACCCAGTGCGGGGTGCCTTGACGGCTCAGTCAACCAGGAACATGCTTTATGAGGCGGGAGTAAAACGTTCGCTCGTGCAGCATGGGGTGAGAATTGATGTGTGTTTTTAGCGGTTGGCCTCATCAAGCCAAACAGAACAATAAACGAGGCGTCGATAGTCAACAATGGTCATGTTTCTCTTGAAACTGTATGGTATATCTCTCCTGTCAAACCGAAGTCACTTGGGAGGAAAGAAGCTCGAGCGTCTGGTCTTATCTGGAACGTCTGTCAGGCCAACGGCTAACATGACATTACGCAGCATGGCTAGATTATCCCTAGCTGGGCAGTGTATAATATCGAGGAGCTTAGCACGCGTCTTGCCGTAAGACTTGTGGCCAAAGTCTCACATGTTAGGCACTGTTGTTGTTCTACTGCCCATAAGTAGGTCCAAGCCAGACCGCTTCTTTGCGTTCAGAACTGAAAGTCACACCCCAGGTGAAAACTACAGATGGATATACAAGTTGGTCGACGCATCTGTACAATGATCCCGATTCCTCCTATCAGTTGCTCTGCTTTCCTTTCAAGTGCCCTCACACCTTTAGCAACCAGCGTTTTTCACAGCTGATGGTTGATTGATCGAGGGCATCAAGAGACAGTGCCCTCCGCCCTCCGGCGGACGAAATCAATAAATCTCTACTAAAAAGAAAACCCAAGCAGCTAATAACTAAGCGAAATTGGTTGAAATCATCTCTTATGTGGAAACGGAAGGCAAATATAATGACGTCTTGGAATTTTGTCAGATTTCCTAGAACTCTTCCACAACCAGGCAAAACCAACAGCTTTGGTCGTCCTCGGTGTCTCCTGGCTGTCTCTACACAACCGCCTCTCACAGCTCAGCCCAGTGCCCAGCCCTGGCGCTGACCGCTTTCAGGTCTCGGCCGCGGCGCCGGCGGCCCCCGCCATCATCCATTGGCCGCCTACTCGTGTCGAACGCGTCATGTCTGCCGCCGCGCGCCGCGACTGCAAGTCACGTGCGCTGATGGCAGCGCGGCGTGCTGCGGCGCGGCGCGGCGCCCGTGACGCGGCCTCCGCGCCTCAGAGGCCGCGTTAGACACGGCCCAGGTCACGTGCGACTTCCGACGTCACGAGCACGGCCCGCGGCCCGGTCACGTGACGCGTCGTGATGGAAGTGGTTCGCGCCGTGACGCGCACGACCTGGCCGGTCGGGACGTGCTGGTCGCGCTGGGCTGGGCCAGCGCCGCAGGGGCACCGAAACTGTAATGGCTGACGCACCCCTGCGGCGACAGCGAGGCTGGGTTCTGTCACAGTGTGTTCGCCCAATTCCCGGCTCATTCAGACTAAGGCGAGGGCAGAGATGGGCTGATTCGGACAGACTCTGCCAGGGGTGGATTTGAGGAGGGGGTGGAGGGCTATGACCTTCCAAAAGCAACTAAAATGACTGAAAATCGACGTGCTTATAAGATCAAATACAATTTTGCTAGCTTTGACTCAGGATAGTTTCTCTTTAGCCAGCTCTGAATGCCTATTGCCCAATGGAATGCAATCTAATGATATGTTTTAGGTTTTATCCGACTTTCTGGAATTGAATCCCCTAGATCCATTTTGCAGTCGCTGCGGATCCCCTGGTAAACAAGAGCCGAGCCGAGTTGACACGAGAAGAGCTCACAGAACCGTGTCCATGTCCAGCTGTCGTAAACGAGCGGCCAAGCTGCCAAGATGAGCTGAGCCAGCCCCAGCCGAGCTGACACCCATCGGCCGAGCCGAGCTGACACCCATCGGACAGCGACTATCCAGCGTCGGACCGGACGGCGCCGCCCGTCGGGCGCCGTGGCGTCACCGTGGGCGCCGCCGGCGAATGCCGTCACGCGGTCATCCGTGACGGCGGCGCCGCGCCGATGACGCGCGTGAAATCGCCGCTCCTCGGCCGCCTTTGATTTCGGACATTTTGTGCGCGCGCGGCGCCGGTGGCGGTGACGCGGCGTTTTTGCCTCAGACGCGCCGCAATGGCTGCCGGCGTGACGGGCGAAATTCGCCGCCCGAGGCCGCCACTCGGCCGTGGGAGGATGGGGAGAGCAGGCAGATGGGAGAGAGCGTGGGAGGAGGCTCAAAAACGCCCTGTTCGGTGGTCGCTTCCGCGTTGGGTGACGAGAAACATGGCCGACTGGGAGGGTGGCGGGGCACAAGGGAAGCAGCGCTGTGTCTGCATGGTTGTGGTAAAATGCTAGGTCTATCCTGTGTTTCTGGTGCGGTTCAAGCATATTGATCGGTTTCGATTCATATATGGCAAGCATGTGTGCATACTTGCCCAGCAGCTTGTTCCGTAAACCACCGATTGTATTCCATTTTTATTTCAACAGATTCCTCGAGATATTGTTTTTGACAGAGATCGCCGCTGTGTCATGTTATCCAACGACAAAAAGACAATATGGCGGTGCAGTGCACGTTGGCAATATGGCGGGACCACGAGGCACGAGCCGAACTGAAGCCGTGAGAATGCTTCACAGTCACCTGCTGAACATTGGGTCAGTTTGCGTAGATCAAAATGTCAAAATGAGGACATTTCGAGCTGGCAGCAGCCGACCAGAAAACAAGCACCACATAGTCACTAGCCTTGTCGTCTGCGGCGACTCCCCTCCCCCTAACAAAACTTTGCAAGTGAGACAAGCATAAATGCAAAGATGTCTCCAAAACAGGAACCGGCACCACCACCGCCACCGCTCATAAATGAGTTGGCACCGGCATCAAGCCCGGCCACATGTGGCAGCACCCGCCAGGCCCGGCAGCCAGCAATCTGCATGTCTACTTCATTATACATTGAACGATTTGTAACCCCCGAACTTGCGCTGAGCTCGGCATGAGACCGGCAAGCTTGAGCTCAGACACAGCTTCAAGCCCGCCGGGCCTGAATTTGGGCCCAGTGCCGGCTGTGTGGTCCTGAAATTTGCATCACTAGAGACAAGTTATAACACAATGAGAAAATGAGGCAAGTTATCAAGGAATCGAGGGTGCCTTCGGTGTCTTCGTATTGTCTCAACTTTGTGTTCATGCGAAGTATTGGGAAGACGGATGCCTATGGCAACCTCACTTAACCCGTGTTTCATCTCCTCTTGACCTCTGAGCTCTCACTCATGGGGCTAAAGATAGACCATGAAAATGAGCCAAATTTGTCATGAGCCTCTACCCCGACCAGGCTGTTGCCGGAGCCAGCTGGGGCGCCACAGGCATGTCTTATCTCCTGCAAATCCGACTTCTGAGACGCTCCTGGGCAGACAAACTGAGCTCGACGGCGACAAACCGCGCCTGAAGAGCGCCAGCCAGGTGCCGCGATGCGCAGCATTCGTCTCCCTGTGTGAGTTGGCCGCCGCCGCCGGCGAGTCAGTCGCCCTGAAGGCAGCCCATCCGTCAGTCGTCAGTCCCCGCCGACACTCAGCTGACTGTTGGCCAGCTGACACACACTCGGCATCATCCAAGAAACTGAAAACCAGCGCGGTGGCGGCCTTTCCGGCGCGCCGTGCCGCGCCGTCGGCCGCGATTAATGAGCGGAATAACAGCGACCGCCAAAATACCGGCGTCACCATCCTGTTTGAAAGTGATTTTTCATTGCGCAGCGAAAATATTGTGCCAAGGCACCGGCTGTGAGCGGAAGAGGCGAGCTCGCCAGCGGCGGAGACGGCGGCCGCCGCCGGAGCCGGGACGTGCGCTCCGACCTGGTGGTCCCCAACACCACAAGCGGCCCCGGATTAACATATTTACATTATATCGTTGTGATAAATGACGAGTGGCGGCGGATGCAGTCGGGTTTTGGCGGACGCACGGGTCGTGGCTGCAGATGAAACAGCAGTGGTGCACGGGAAGAAGAGAGGCTCGCAGGAGGAGAGGAGGCCGTCGGTGCAGCACGCCAGTGATGTGGAGATTGGGTGACGTGGCAAACGGCGGGCACCGCCGAGTATGATGCAGAAAACCAGACACCGGCGATCTTTGTGGATAATAAAATGCACCTTGGATGGCAGTGCTCAAATGCTGTGAATAAGTGAAATGACATTGGAGATAAATCACTCGGCAACGTGGCTTTATTTGTTCGGTAATAGTTCAAAGGCGGTTCGCGCCTCAAAGCCTTATGATTGTTTGACTGTTTTAAGTCTTATATTCACCTAATAGCGTCTACTAAGCGTTCCTTTTACTGCTGGTAGAGGCCTTATTTTGGCGGTAGTGCGTTGTCACATAAATTGATGTGAAAACAGCACTACGCTTTGAAATAATATAATAACCGAAAATTTTGATTATTTGTAACGCAAAGTATCTGATATGCTAATACGATATCATATTTAAGATATCAGATACATGTCAGAGCATTGCGGGTCCCATGAACTCTCAAATACACGCAACTATTGGCGTTGTAAAGCACTTCCATCAATTCACCCCATTGCTTTGCGCAAACTGACCCAGCATATGCGGGTTGCACCCCGGAACAGCCTACAACACCCAAAAATGATCGCATGCTTCAGCTGGCCTGCTGAGCTCACCTTGATGTCTCTTCAACGCCACAGTTAGTGCTTAGACTTAATTAAACCCCGGCCAATACCCGGACAACATCTGTCAACAAGAACTGATCCCCTGCACCCCAGAGGGATTACTTCCGACAGGACCGGATCATGATCCAGTCCACCAACGATAGACTAATGCTATGTAAATATTGCCCAGTTTTGTACTGGGAACAGGGGTATAAACATAATCAGCTAATTTCAGCGTAGTGAATGCATAGTAAGTGCAATGTATATTTTATTTCATAGGAAATTTCCGATTTTATAAAGCTGAGCATTTTTTTTTTGTAATCCCCTACCCGTTATATAGGTAGGCAGGAGTGCCCATCCTTTCCCATGTGACCCATTTACTTTCAGTACCTTTTTCTCAAGTAATAATTGAGACTGTAATCACGTTGGGTCACACCACTCCCTGCTTTTTTTCTTTTTTTTGCAACCCTCCACCAATGTGTTAGTAAGTATTGCCTTGTAACCCCATCAGACTGATATCTATGCTAGTAACGCCCTATTTGACTGTTGTCTATTAACTATTTATAACTTCTTATTATTAAACAGTGTCTTACAATTTCGGGGTGCACAAAACAAATACTATGCATTCAGTGTTTTATGAGGAGACTCTCGTATTCAAGTTTGAATAACTTATCGTCATTTAAATTTGCATCCAAGTTAAAAGACATCAGCGTTTGTTATTTCATGCTTGTTAATAAGCTTTCCCCTTACAGAGCAGCTATACGGCAAAATATAATCAGAGACCGTATACACTTTATGGCGAACAAATTTTGTTCAAAGATCAGTTTGACAATTTAGGATAGCATTAAGCTGACATTCATTAAAAACTTCAGCACCAATTTTCGCCTGCCATGGCTTGCACTGCACATGCAACTAGCTATCGGTAAGTCTGTTCATGTCGGGATGAACAAAATGTGTGCATCCGACACGCTTGGTTTCACTGTCGATTTGTGACGCTTTGAGTCACCTGCGTACAAAGCTGATATTCAGATAAGCTCGTTTGTTGTAACAGGAAATGTGAACATTTTGTAATCCATTGTTTGTCAGGCGGCATATTACGCTGAGATAAGCGGCGCTACACTGTTTTGACAACAGTGGGTGTTTAATGCGTCTGCTGGATCCAGTTTGGATCCGGTTTGATTCCTATCAAGGGCGAATGCTCCGGAGATTTATGCGAAGTGGCCGACTGGTCTATAGCGCTGAAAACGGCAGCCATTTAGATGATCAAAGTGCACGTTTACTGAGTTCACTACCACATAGTCACATGGGAGCCCTTGTATTCATTTAATTACCTCGATGTCCTGTGTCGGAATTCGGAATAAATATCCCATAACAGGCCTGCAAATGATATAGGTCTTAAACACTTTTCAATACACAACTTCCGCATGTGAAAACACACACAAACCATTACTATTTAATAAGGATATATAAGGAAATGTCTATATAAGGAAGAAAATGTTAGTATATAAGGAAATGTCCACCGACCAGAGAGCGTGCAGGGCTGTTGATTAGTTAATTTCTTAAATTTCAAAAATGTGCAATCTTGAAAAATGTTGTAAAACGAAGCTCGATTCCTTATATTTAGACCTTTATTGAAAATAAATAAATAAACATTGCCATGTTATTGATCAAAAACATCTTCATATAAAGACAAAGCATGTTGCTTTTGAAAGGCATTGAACATACCCCTTTCAACTATTTACTTCGTACGAATATGTCTTAAGTTGAGATAAAACATGTAATGTAGCTGCTGACTTGTATATGCATTTGACGCTTTATGTAGATTAAAATAGATGGAGCGTATTTGCAACTTTTATCTCATAAGCGTAAATTCATTTATACAATAATATAGATAAATGCTACAAATAATAGTGCAGTTTCAGCTGCACAAACTCTCAACACATATTGGCATTGGAGACATTGACATCTACTTGAAGCATTGTCAACTAGCTGAACCACTGACAGAAGATGAATGTGCAAAATCATTCGATCACGTCACCAAGTAATACAGATAGTAAAACGGCATGCCTAAATGCAGATAACTACGTTTTCACCATCATGTGATGCTAAATCCTACTTTTGATGAGTTTCGTGTGACAATATAAAGTGTTCCCTAACTTTGATATACATTTTTGGAATATAGCATATATAGGTACTAAATATATCAACAGTATCTACCGGTTCATTCAACGTGATGAACTGGAACTGAAAGATAACAACATTTTGTTGTAAGTTTTTACTTTAGCCGGTTAATGGGATCCAAGTACAGACGTTAGTTAGAATTAAAACGTTGATAACGTTGATGATATGACGTAGATTTACATTGCAGGCTAAGCACAATAACTAAAATATATTATTTTTGCATACATGCAGTTGTTTGCCTTAGTAATACGTTTGAAGTGCCATGAATACCAAGGGTGAAAGACTGAACGTAACACATATTATTCCATTAAACCTGTTTCCATAATATGTGAACCGCCTTAGCAACAGCACTGTTACCTTTTGCGACGTTAGGAGGTATATCATTGCTCTTTAATAATCCCCCGAGGCAGCTCCCCATAATCCCCTGAGCACGGCACATATAAAAACAAATGCCAAACGCCAAAAGCCTCGGCTGTGAATCTATGTATAGGTCGCACCCTCTTCTCGTTAACGCCTCAGGTTATGGTGGATAAGGAAGCTACATGTTTTGGGGGTAAATTCCCAATAATGGTTAAGTTTTTAAGGTAATTTCAAATGTGGGCTTTAAGCAAACCAAATTCATTCAACAAGGATGATTCAGGGATTGAATAAGTAAAGCTCATGCTGTGATAAAATGAAACATGCATGCTTTGCTACTTTTAACACGTCAGGACTCTGCTTATATTTGAGCAGCCAAGTGAAACGTTTGCTGATTAAATATTACTTGTGTTGGGCTAGTTCAAAGCCTGGATAAAGCTCTGCTGAGTCACGTAGTACGCTCAAACGTTATAAATTCATAATTAATCTCCACGTGCAATGTGCATTGCATGTTATGTTTTACTGCAGACGCAGAAAAGAACAGGCTAATGAGTCCAAAGGCTTGACATGGATCGTTATTTCCTCAAAATATGGTGTCAAAGTTTACACATTTTCCACTGCATACAATAGAACTTTAATTCACAAGTAATGTTCGTATCAGCAATAATAAACATTACAGTTTAACATAATCATTTAATTGTAAAATATTTTATTTTTATAAACTTTCATGGTAGATGTTTTGAGGTGATAAGCATAAAATATATTTTGTCGAAGCTCAGTACAATGATTAAATTCTTGTACTTGTACTTCGTAACATACTCCGATATCATATTTTTGCTCCTTGCGTGCAACATTTTATGTTTTGTTTGCATCGGAAAAATGTATGTTTTTTTTGTTTTTTTTGCTTAGCTTACGACTGTTTTTCAACATGCACTTAGAGTTTTCCTCACAGTAATACCGAAATTGAAAATAAGATACCACACTGGATCCCAATCAAAATTATTATCACTCTTGTGCAAACATACTTATCGTCA
Organism: Semibalanus balanoides; assembly: GCA_014673585.1. Lineage (NCBI taxonomy): Eukaryota > Metazoa > Arthropoda > Thecostraca > Balanomorpha > Balanidae > Semibalanus > Semibalanus balanoides. The sequence continues at coordinate 62,237 of VOPJ01004023.1, forward strand.
TTTTGAGTCACTTACATTTTCGCCGAACATGAAATCAAAATACTACCCTACTGGGCCTGGCATTGCAAACAGTATGTTCCCTCATGCATATAAGGTGTCGGTGTGTTTCATTTAAGACGTTGGGTTCACAATCGTTATATTGAAAAACACAAAAATATAGAATAATGTTGTTTCGCAATAGAATACAAAACTTCAGTGACTTATTTGACTTCAATAGCGCAAGCGCGACAAACACTGGAAATGTTTTAGGGGAGAGTGCCCACCAGCGAACATGGTGCCTACAGTGAACAGGTGCCCCTCCTGTCTATGTTAGTAGTGCGATACTTGCATCGATATCGATGGTGGTAGGTGACACAAGGCGATGATTTTTGGAAGTTGTTAACAGTAATGGCTGCTCTCAATTGACAGTTAATTGTTGCATTTGTCGTTTGATTTTCGATTAGCGGTTTTTGCTTTCCAGAAACGTTATATTTATATATTTAGTGAAATTAATTTTTGTGATACCCTTTGCGATGATCATAGAATGATGTGAAAGTCATGGTTTGCAGCAGCCATTTATTTTGTCCCCCTCAAATTTGATTTTTAACATATATGTTGACAATATTTTCCTAAATAGTGTTAATTTTAGGTTACTATGTCAACGTTACTTTATGTTACTGGACATCTGAATTTATTGATCGTGTGTGAAGACATTTGGGTATATATAACGTTTCCTGAACTTGAAATACATTTGTTAGACTTGTTGTTGTATTATTGTCGAGTGTCACACAGATAGTCAAGTGCCAACTGCCAATGTATTGTCAACAGGTATAAAGTGAGCATCAGAAGTAAACCCCACCGCCCACCTATTCATGATGAAAGTCTTCTATTCACTGGTTGAGTCTCCCCTGTTCACTGGTGGCACCTCCTCTGTTCACTGATGGACACCCATGCCCACCAGTGAACAGTTAGGTCCAAAAAAATGAAATTCGTATTGAGTTAAATTGATTTGCTTATGACTATTCCTTAGCATTAGAGTAAGCAATTTGTAGACGAAGTTTCAGATCTCCAGGACGAAACACAAAGCCACTACACCGATTTTTCAAAAGGGGTGTTCGCTGGTGGGTACTCTCCCCTACTTGCATTCCATCACTATCAGCCTCCGGTCATTCATGTACACTGTACAGTGTCAACTTAAACTTAATGAATGCGCTGTTTTGTTCATATTTGTAATCAGATCGCTCAGCACGCACTCGGCACTCATCACTCAAACGTCATAGTAAATAGTCAGCTTAGGATGCATCAGATACAACGGGACTTAACGTGGGCTGGAACAAACAAGATAATCGTAAATAGTCGTGCAAAATCGCAATTTACCGTGTTATTTAGTGACTCTACTTAGGCAAATTAGCAATAAACTGATGTTGCGAGCTACAAAGCAAGGGAGATAGATATCTCCAGTCTAGTCGTCAAATAATGCTGCAAATAGATGTGCGCTGAGGCGTCTTGTGTTAATGGTTCAGACACAAACACAGAACGAGCAAATAACGAGTCACACATTTGTCCACCGCAGCATGCCATTCATAAAATCATCTATAAATTTAGATAGTTGGTGATTAATTCTGATGGTTTGTTATTTTATGTCCTGTTGTTCCATACTTTATCTTAGCATTTGCTCCTCTTTTACTCCATAATAATATAAAACAGCAGATATTATCTAAGACCACCCGTGCTCAGCTTTCGAGGGACTTGATAATAACTTGTCATGAGTCAGGGCTTATTTTGAGTTAGCTTGGAACCGTTTAATGAAAGATAGCGCTGATATCGGTATGCGTCTTTATAAGCCGGCCTCTTCAATTGGCACTAAGGTACTATGCAATGTAACCAGCATGCACCGAAAATGAGTCAGAATACCTACTTCCCTTCCAATTGCAGTACCGCCTTTCTCAACTAGTAAAATACCTCATATTGTTTAGCTGATGCTTAATATCAATGGAAACATTATCAGCAACGACCCTGCTCTGCTAAACAAGTCACACCCTGCGGTGGAAGCGATTTTAATATTGTATCATTTCGTCGAATAGTTGTCATAAGTAAAGCATGAGCTGAAATTAGCTTCGGTGGGTCATATAGCTGCCTTGGCAATATTTTGCTTAGCTCCATGTTAAATCTCAATTCGCAAACGTGTCCCACTCAAGCAATAATCAGCAATAAATGCAAGATTAAAATGACAATCGGTAACCCGTTGAGAAACATAACCTCGGCCACTGAAATAACTGAATTATAACCATGTTTTCCGCAACGGTCGACTTCCACGGTCGGTCGCATCAAAACGCTGATGCCCGCAGAGACATGCAAATATGGCTATGAATATACCGACAAGATCGCTGCTGTCTGGGCAATGCTTTTCATCCAGCCCTGTGTTACGAATGTGTGGGAAGTACTTGTCAGTGGACACTCTATACAAGCTTATACATAAATATTTCAGGATTTTTCCTGACGCATTATATGTTATTTCTTATGCGTATTGTAGGCGTTTGGGATTTATTCATGTTAAAGTTATTTTCATATGGGCGCCATAAACTATAAGAGCTATGGTACCCTAAAACCTCAAGACATCCCCACAGACGACAGCCATAACATTTATTCAAATGAAGACAGTGCTCTGGTTATATTTTATTTGATGTCAATTTAATGAATGCTGAAATAACTGAAATTTATTAATACTTTTATAACAAGAGGTTATTGTTCTTAGTGGTTGAAGTAAATACATTTATAATGTACTTTTTAATGTCGAAATCGATCAGTTTGAAATATCTCCTATTGCCATCTGCAGATTTGCAAAACTGCTGCACTGCCTTCGTTCTTTCATTTGCCTCACTCTTCGTACTACAGTCACGGAAGATAAAACTTTTTCATTTGAATAGGTTTTTCAAATGCTTTGGCCTTTGACATATGAATGCAATTTTGTGTAATATACCTATACCTTAAAATTGCATCGCTTACATTATTTATTGGATATCTATTGAATTTGCATGATTTGAATGTGTGCTTATCTAAATAACAGAGAATGACACTAACCATCTTACTAACAAACCATCTTAGTGTCATGATAATGACACTCGCATACGCTTCTTTTATCTCCTTACCAATGTGGTGTGTTGTGAAATTATATGCCTGAGCTGTGATCATGGTGTTTAACAACTGGATGCTAAGATTGAGCATGATAAGATTATAAAGAGAGATTGAAGTTGGCCTGACGGTCATTGATTAGACACAACAAAATAATAAAACAAAGTTAAGAATTAAATAATGCTTCGTTCACGGCACTTCATCAGAACACAAAATGGAATGGCATAGAACATTTGGTTTTGAACCATTATCTGATGAAGTGCCGGCCACGAAATATTATCTAATTCCTCAATTTGTTCTATCTTCTTGTGCATTATCAATGAGCATCAGGCAAATTGTAATATATATTTGTATAATGATCGTGATGCCATGCTCAGTAAGCATTGTAGCAAACGACAAAAAACATTGAATTCGTTGGTGTATTTTAAGCTTGAGCCTGATGCGTGGGACGGCTTCTGACACGTTCTATCACTCATTGTTGTTTTTTTTTTTTTTTTAAAGGTATATCATATTTTAATTTTCTAGAAACTGACTTCTCAGGATACAGATTGAATGCTCCACAATATTATTGTATTTTGCAATGATTTTAGGCTTATTTGAAACGTGTAAGCCATACCTAAATGCATCATTTGATCCAAATTTGCATCTCGCCTTTATCAAATTATATTTATCATTGCTGTTGTGTTGGATATTCTTCGGTTTGCCTCAACAGACGATATGTATTTGTCATAAGCGAATATTTATTAGGAAAAGTGTATCAAGTGATTTAATGATGGCTACTACTATAAAAATACTTAATGCCCTTGCATTAACCTTGCTTTGTATGCTAAGTTTAATGAACGACACAAGGAAATACATAAAACAAAGCCTAAATATTATATTGATTTGTATGTGTGATATGACCCATTATTTCAATTTTGGCAATCTTGCTCGTACACTCGTAATGGCATATCATTATGTAAGCAGTCTTATCAATGTACTTACACATTCATATCAATTTGTATCATCACTCCCTGTTGACATGTACAGTTTGATATCAATCCGCAAGGACGGTTATCGCAATTGAAACATGGACCATTTAATATACATTAAACATATGATGACTCCATGTTTCATCGTGCTACGCACCAGAAATGAGTCAGCCCAACTGTGAAATGTCAACTTTTGTTGTTGATATTAAAGTATATTGACATTAATGTATATTGTCTATATGCACTACACATGGCATCAGAGCAACCAGGGCCGTACCAAACCAATATATGTAGTGGCGTCCGAGGAAGAGAGTTAACAAAGTTGTTTGGTATGTAAGTTGGTAAAATGTTTTGAGCCAAATCTATAGCTGTCATTTGGCTATCGCTTATTCAAAATTTGCAATAGTTACGTAACTTCGTTATTTTGGCATAAAATTATGTTAAACTCGCCTTCGGAGGTTATGCAAGCCAGAATAAATACTAAAACCCTATGTGCTTAGGGAAATTTGCTCCTTGAATCTGTTGATAGCATGTTCAACTCGCAACAGTTGCACAATTTAACGATTTGAGAATATGATTAATTTGTAATTATATCCATTGGTCATCATTATGATGATGACGACATTTTGACATTTCATTATGATGATGACATTTCGGCAATTCATAGTTCAGGTACCCACAACCGATAAGTATATGTGTTTCTCCATCCTCAAATCATGGTGAAATCAGGCTCCCCGAACATGATACACAAACACTGGTTCGGTTACTCTGCCATGTGTTTTACCGTTTCCGCATTCGCCTGAAACTCCCACCATTCGACAACAGAGCGCTGCCACAGGGTCCCTTACCGCCTCTGAACAGTCGCACCCGGCCCCTTCTTCGCTATCGCTCGCCTCGGGCCGAGTTTTCACCCTCTAATTGTCCATACATCGCCGAGCTTTTCGTGAGAAATCATTTATCACCGAGCACGGTATATTTATCATTTTATCATTTTATCGCGGCCAGGGATCGATTGAGGCGAACATGGCGAGTCGGCGGCGAACACAGCGCGGGCTGCGGTGATTGGCGAGGCCTCTTGGATACCGTTTAGGGCTGAAAAGATGCTGGGGTCGCTAAGGAGCCGGCAGACGGATGCTATGAACTCAAAAGTCCTTCGTGATTGTAAGAGCTTCTGAACGATATACAGCTTTGCTTGAGTCTGTGATGTAAGCGCTAGGTGTGACCAAGATGTTGACTATTGTGGCTCAGGTGATGTTCTGCAGTAATCTTATAATCATGCAAATGGCTAACGTAGCGCGACAGGAAGCGTGTCGTTAAGTTTTGTGAAACAAATATGGTGTTGAAACTATCTTGGAGCATATTTCACCACTTTGTCACACATTCCTTCCTCCCCGGATGATTTGTCTTCCGCTCGGGCTCATTCACTTAATATTCAAACCGGCGTTGTCACCTCCTGAAGTCACCGTTAATATTCCGCCGACCGGTGGTTCGTCGCTTGCAATTGGCAATTTCCCATCCACCCTTTTCGCCGGAACTCGCAAAAGTCGCAAAAATCTCCCGTCTTCGATTCCCCTGCATGTCAGTGGCAATTCATTTTTCATGTGAGCTTTATTCACCTCTCAAAGAACAATGATTTCAAAAGTTCGGGATCACGCACGAGGGTCGCCGGCGAAATTTGAAAATAGAAAACTGCATTAGCAGTGGGGACAGATAATGGCGCTGGGGAGGGAGGGAGAGAGGAAGCGAGGGGGCACATTGGCATGGCGGCTGTGAGCGGAGACAAAATCGACGAGGCCGCGACCACGGAACGGCACAGGTCGATTGGGAGTTTCGGCATCATCAGAAAGCAGTTTATGGAGAACTCGCTGCGAGTCGTGTCGAAAAGTCCGGTGGTATCGAGAGACATTATACATTGCAGTTAAGACACGGGCGACGGAGTTGGAGAGGGGGGGACACGTCCCTCCCAACATTTCCGGATTTTAACATTAGAATGCCTCCCCCGCAACTTTCGGAAGGTGGCGGCGCCCTTGAGTTGAGCTATGATCATCATTGCTTGCTTTTTGGAGGTTGTTCAATGTTGGCATGAACAAGTGCAACATGAAACACCACTGTAGCTTGATGTTCTGCCTTTTGACAAAACAATACAGTTTAACCAATGTGATACTTTCAAACCAGTTTGAATGCGTTTGTCGATGCCACATTCATGTTGGAAGTCTTTCGTAACTTATTCTTGTAAAAATCCATAATTTGACATTAAATTATAAGTTTCACATCAAAGACCATGTTCGAAGGTTAGAAACCTCATTGATGGTAAACCTCATCAAACTTCTATGAACTAGCATTAATTTTCAGTGTACTGTACTACTTTCTTATGTCATTGTTACAAAAAAAGGAACTTAACCACCATCATATATGAATCATGACCAGTCCGATACCCGTTTAAGGTAAATTGCTCAGGAATATTAAAATATTCATGTGATGACAACCACACAGCCATCTCAATTTGCAACTTGAAGGATAAACTAAGGACTAATTGGTGGAAAAGTGTGGTACACCGTGTGTGAGTGACACAGTAATGATTCACCAAATGATTGAATATATTAATAATGTCATTGCTTTCGTCTGTTCAAGATCTTGGCATGGGATTTATATTCATGCAGCCTAAATGTTGCCAAGCTTGACATTTTAAGTGCACATGTATTCTTTGTTTTTCCTGACTTTAACCTTTATAGCATTAACTCTTACAATTAAAAGGAGTGAGCTATAGAGTGTTAATGGTATAAGCTCTTAGATACCGTACTTGCTAGCATTCTTAGGTACTCTCATTTACTGTTGAATGACGACAGACGATTGCCAACTATTCCTCAGAAATGTCATGCTTCTCATGAGTATTTTAGGGATCAAGCAAAGCTGTAGCTAAGTTTGCTATGCCGACATGACATTTGTGCAAAAGGCTCTATCCAATCAATGGTTTTCGTATTTTCTAAGGAGGAATTATCGGCTCAGGCTGTTAATGTAAAGTCTGTCTATGATTGTGTGAATGCAACTGATGCAATTGCTGACGATTATCATACTGCAGCCATTTACATGTTTTAAATGATTCTTCGTCACTCTGGTTCTGAGGAAGGGGCATAACTAGCGCAGTACCACAAATGAGTCTCTCAGCCTGTGCAGTATAGTGCAGGAGTCTCGGACCTCCACAGGAAATGCTAAATTGCGCATGTCACCGATAACCTATCTAGTCCTAGATGGCCGACATATGATGTGCATCGCTCAACCCCTGGGTGTTGACGGTGTGCAGAACAGCTCTATCTGACCACATGGAGCATAATTACCGACCTTATTTGAAGGCAAACATGCCGCATGTCTGCCCGACCCGAGCCTGGTGACGGTTGACGAAAGGGCCGCCACTCTGACAACGTCAAGAGCGTTCCGTCCACCCCTAGCAGTATTTCTCTGACTTTTGCACGCGATAAGCGGCAATGAAGTGGCTGCCGTAACGCTGACAGATGTACTAGGCGGCGATACCGGCCGATAGTCCCTGCTACAGTACTGTGAAGCTTGGCTGCATTTGTCGCGCTGATGAAAACGAAGTGGCGCGCGGCGCGACCGTCTCTGTTGCGACACGGCGCGACAGCCGTTCTGTTTCCGCGGCGACGCCCGTCGTCACGGCCCTCTGCCCTATCTGACAGGACGCCCTCTGCCCTATCTGACAGGATTCCCGATCTGACAGGATCTGACAGGATTCCCGGCAACAAACCGGGCCGCGCCGTTACATTACTGCTGGCCGTCTTATGAAGCTCTGTAGGGTTACTGCTGGGCGTCTTATGAAGCTCTGTAGGGTTATTGCTGGGCGTTTTATGAAGCTCTGTAGGGGCAGCGTGATGCATTTGATAAACAGACGCTCCTAGAGTGTGACGAGGTTCGAGTCCGTTTTTTATTGAGACCTGGCGCCTCTAGACACCCCCGACACGACCGTCTGAAATCAAACGCCTGTACTATCCCGGTTTCTTGCTAATTCTCGCGGTTTCCATTCCACGCGCGACCGGCGGCCAGCGCCGACTACCGATGAGACGCCGTCTCGGTCTCGGGTTCCCCTCGGACGTCTCGCGGTCCGGCCACCCTCCCACCGCGGCTGCATTAGGTAAACAGCCGGCTAAACTCTCCCACGGCGGGCCATACCAGCCGGCAATAAAGCAATCTGCGCCGATTGCCACCAGCGCACGTCTCCGGCCCGAGCCGGCCCCTGTGATGAGTGTAAGTGCCGCCGGACGGGCGGCGAGACAACCAGCGTGCGGCCGCTCACAGCCGTGTTTTGGGCCGGTTAGGCTGGTGATTTACACGGCTGTGGTGGTACGCCTGGTAACTCAGGTGTAATTTGGGTATCGCTATGCGAAGGGAAGCAGAACTACCGGTTGTAATGAGTGGATAATTGGGTGATACACTTTTCTGCTGTAATCGAGCTGAAATGAGCAATTTGCTCGGTTTGATTTACTTCGCTATGCTGTGTTTTAGAACGGCTGCCGCTAAGTTGTTCGCTATGCTCTATTTTACCAGCACCACCAGTGGTCTGTTCTCTCTACCTAACCCAGTCTCGTGGCCGACCCCTGCTCCTGAGGGGACGCCCTGCGGCGACGCCTCAGCCGGCTGGCGGCGGCACCCCTCGACGCGCCGTCCGCGACTCTGAGGATCGGCGAAAAAAGAAGACGTATGGGTGGTTGTCGGGCCGGGGCCGGAGCCGCGCGCGGCCAGGTCACCATCCGGACACACGCGTCACGCTGGCCGCGATAAATGGCTTATTTCGGACGTTGCAGCCGGGTAAAAAGGGCTGAGCGGCCGGCCGATCGGGCCACGCCGCGACGCCGACGTCGGGAAAACCGGGCGCAGCGGCGGCTGGCGCTCAGCACGTGCGGTTGAGTGCAAACCGGGGGTATAAATGTTTGTTTCTGATCGGCCATTACGCTCGCCTCAAATGTGACACGTCTCGAGGTCGGGCCTGAGACGGATCCCGTGTATTTTTCTTCAGCGTGACTTATTATACACATGAGACAGACAGTTTAGTTTGAGAGCGTGCCACCGTGCCGCCACGCGGCCGGCGCGGGCGTGTACTCACTTGTGCCGATGTGAACTCGCTTCATCCAGGGGTACACTTGTCGCGTCGACTCCGACTTGGAGTCTTTGTCGTTGTTGTTGTTGGCCGATCCGGCGGCGGCGGTGGTGCTGGCGGCGCTCGTTGTCGCCTGCTCTCCGCTGCTGCTCGAGCTGCTCGTGCTGGCCGTCGAGCGCGGCGACTGCTGCGACGCCGCCGGCGGGTTCGGCGTCGACGATGTGGAGAGGTCCTGCGGCGAGCCGACGCCCGGCTCGAACTTGCAGGAGGTGGTGGCCGTGGCGGAGACGGCTGAGGTGGAGGTGGCGGACGCCTGTGATGCTGAGGCTGCCGGTTTTGTCTTGGTCGGGAGGGCAGGGGAGCTGGCCGGGTGGAGCATACGGAAGTCCCCACTTGGCATGGCGGGCTGCGGCGGCTGCTGCGGCGGCTGTGGCTGTGGCTGTGGCTGTGGCTGCGGCTGTGGCTGCGGCTGTGGCTGCTGCGCGGTGCCGTAGCCGTAAAGCTGTGAGTGCTGCGCCTGCTGCTGCTGCTGCGGGTAGCAGCCGGCTGCGCCGTAGCTCTGGTTGTAGTACTCACCAGCCGACACCTGACTGGCGTCCTGGCCGCGTTGCGCCGCCCAGTTGGACAGACTGTCCACGAACTGATAGGAACTCATCGTGCCGCCTTCTGCGGTCACCGGGTACACGCTGGGTCACCAACTGACGCCCGAGTCACCACCGGTCACTTCCGGTCACTGAGTCACCGTCACCGAGTCACCGAGTCACCGAGCCACCGAGTCACCGTCACTCGACTGAGTCGCGGAGCGGGCCGACGCGTCGCCTAGCGCGCGGCACAGCGCATTGCCGCCGCACGGCGCGGGCGGGACCGACTTTGCCGACTGGCGCGGGCCGCCGCCGGACCGGCTCGGTGCCCGCTCTCTGTGCGGCTGCCGCAGGAGACTCGCTGCCGCCGCGCTGGAGCCCGTCCAGACTCGCCTGTTTGTTGTCGTTTGCCCGCGTCGCGCCGCGATGCGACAGTATCGGACGGCGCGGAATGCGCTACGGTGTCGTTTCGCGGCGGCCGGACTCGTAAATCGTGCCGGACGGGACTGTTCACACTCGCAGCTCGGCCGTAACCCTTTAGACCGCGCGTCTTAATGAGCCGCACAAAAAGACACCAGAAGTGTGCTCAACACGCCGTAATGGTCCAATAAATTTGTCCCGACACACGCCGCCGCCCCGAGCGCCGACAGAAGGCTTCAAAAATTTCCGGCGGGCGCCGTATTGTTTAGCAAAGTCGTAAATTTGAACGCTGAATGCCAGGGGAACCGAGCGAATAACTGTCTCTTACCGGCCGGCAGCACTTTTGTCAAAAATCCATAAATATCCGACGCTGGCAAGGCCGAGTTTTCGCTGTAAATCACTACCACCACTCGTGCACACTCGCCGCCAGTGATCCCGCTCACGCACTTGTTCGCGACCGGCCCGTTTTCGATATTACTGTAGTGTGACACCGGCAAGTGCCATAAGACATGTTAACCCTACGAGCTAAATTTACGATCTGTATATGAAAATGCCCGGCCAATCCCTCTCCACTGCGAGTTACGGCCGAGCTCAGGCCATTCGTTCTGGCACGCGGGGGCAGGGCTTCGGCGCTAGTTCGCCAACCGGCCGCCAGGCGGTGCGCGGGCCTTCGTCGGTCGCCAGTCGGCCGGCGGCGGCGCTGATTTACACGCGCGCCGGGTCCTGCGCTGTCGCTCCTCCGCCTAACGGACAGACAGCGCTATTGAAGCGCTCGTTATGAGCGCGGCTCAATGCACGCCCAGCTCCATAATGTGCGTTCGGACTCTCGCCGCGTCCGGGATGTGGGTCCTTCCCAGGAGAGAGCGACCTGTCCTCCGCACGGCGACAGGTCCGGCCGGCACTTCGCGTCTCCGCTCCGGTCCGTAGTCTCATTCAGAGTAGAGATAGTCGATACCTCCATGTAACTGCACCTGATCTCATGCAACCTTTGGGAAAGGCCTGTGCCGGCTCCGCGGTATTGTATCGGCAGACTGCTCGATATGATCCTAATCGGCACTGAGCCGGGCGGCCCGCTGCCGCCGCCGCCGCCGCCGCCGCCGCCGCCGCCGTGGAGCCTGCTTGTTATCCGCCGCCTCCGCTGCAACTCCTAATTGGACAGATTTCTAGACAGAAACAGGTCCCATTGCAGGAATGTCGAACAGTAGCCTGAGCCATGCCGGCTGGCGATGCCGGCCCGGATAAGCGTCGTTCGGCGTTCGGCAGGCCGGCGGAGCGCGGTCGGCGCGGCCGCCGCTATTATTTCTAAGTGCGCCGCTGTCAGTCGGTCGGATTAGGAGAGTCTCCCGAGCCGATCGAACGCTGATGATTTAATCGGGCCCCGACCGAGGGAATATGGCAGACCTTGGATTAGCGACGAGCACAGGAAAACGGACGTCCTTCTGCCGCCGCTCAAAGGCAACAGGAGTTTGCCGGGCGTGCTGTCCGTTTTTTCGGCGGCCCCAGCGGCTTCTGTTGAAACGAGCACCTCGCGCGGCATCGGACAAATCTGGACCATGGTTTATTTCGGTCTGCCAACGATGGTCGCAATTCAGATAAAACCAATCACAGAGTTTGAAATTGGCACGCCGCAGCGACCGCCATTTTTCTCTGTTTTCGCCTGCCGTATCGCTAACAGCTGCTTACAAACCAAACCTTATCGATATGCGCCCGCTTGTGGCAGCGTTTTTGATTTTTGCTGCATTTATGCGATGTGCGGACGTACGACACCTGGTACTTGTATGTGGCGCTCGAGATTGTTGTACCTCTGTAGGATTTGTCAAGAGCTAGGGAGGGGATACATCATTCTGGCTTCATTTTCGATGCTGACGTGATGACCTGCAGCACCGTACCTATAGGTTCAGGTGCCGAGCCCTTGTTCAGAATTTCGGTATTTGTGACAACGTTGGAAGGACAAGCCATTTTACTGATGCACTTAGATGCAGATACATATTAGGCACTTATTAGTAAGGCTTCACTTTTAGAACGTCCCAAAACTTGATTGGGAACTTGCTTAACGGCCCAGCTCTGCTTCACGTTAATGGTATTTTCGCTGAGCTGACGTACTCATGGAAATAAATCCAAAATTATCAAACATAACCAGCTTGAGTTTTGTTTTCGAAAAGGTTAGACTTAAGATCAATCAATAGCGGATACAATTTCAGCCGTTTGGGTAAATCTAGTGTTATAAATGAGTTTCCATTCATTTGTAGGTGTTTCCCTTGCATTCCACACTCCAACTTAAAAGTGGCTCCTTGCAGGCTTTAAAGCTGAGTTTTAAGTCCACTATTTTTATGGTAACTGATACATTTTACAGCAAAGGGCGGATTCAGAACCAGGCTGGTTTGGGGCCCAAAATCTCAAAAGTATCACACAATGCTTGAAACCTGACTGGATTTCGCTTGCTTGTGCATTGATGCTGATTAAAACCAACTTTCCTTGCTAAGAACTGCTTAGATTTTCTTCTATTTCTGACAATGTGTCAATTTTGTGCCGATTTCAGTCAATTTTATTTTGGGGTGGTGGCATAGCTCCTTTGCCCCCTGGATCCACTAGTATTTTACAGCTATGAGCTTACCAGGCTAGTATTTTGACACCGCTAACCTTTCTGGAAAGCTACAGTCATGGTAAAAGGGCCGGATTGGCCCTCCTTTGGATCTGCCAGTGACTATATTTGTTTTATTTAACTAACAGGGTGCCAATGCAGACGTCGTTCGTTTCCCAGATAAATTACATTCTATTCCCCCAAGAGGTCTGAATCTAGAACGAAGCCGAGCTACCTCGAAATACAAGCTTATTTTCGTGTCAAGGGTGAGTGGGATTTTATGGTATTCACGATATGCAGTATGCTGCCTGCCAACGCTGCTGTACAATGCTGCAACGAACACCACGAAGCATACAATTATAATCATGCTTTGTTTTTAACATGTGCTCATGATGTTTAGTTCTAGTAATGTTGTGCTTCTTAGAAGATGCTGTCTTAATCTGAAAATTGTTTTTCTTCTTAAATTGTATGATAACAACAAGAGTGTAATATTTTGATTCTAGCTTTGACTCAGACGCTTCAAAAATGTAGCTGCTCACCCACGGTACGTTCATTTAAACGACGGGACGTGTTTGTTCTTAAACATATTTAAATAACTTTGAAGGTTCTATGATTATTAAAATAATTTACGTATCTAAATGTTTCTTGTCTTCAGAATAACCCTCCATTATAAGGCAGGGGCCTGCCAGGATTTTGCGGACGGGGGAGGGGAAAAAAAAAACGGGGGACCACCAAAAGTAGGCCCCATAGGAATTGGCCGATGCCCCCCCCCCCCCGAAAAAAAAAACAGGACTTTGCTTATTTTTCACTCCATTTGAGACCACTCCATTGATGGGAACACTTATAAGGTTAGCTACATACAGGCCATACAGCACATTTTATAATTTTGCTTTGATAAAGCCATGCAATGGGAAATGCGTTGGAGATAGGGAAGAAAGGGTGACTATACCAGGGGCGGTGGCAGCTCTTCATAGCGTTAGGGGGCAAATTTGATTTTCAGAAGTATATTTTAATCATGTAACGCCAAAGGGATAAGGGTTAATGTTCAATTCGGCTGGAGTTGGTGGGAAATTTGTCCCTCCTGCTCTCTCCTTCACCATCACTGAATACTACCAATTACCAAAACCACTCACACAAATATTAAAAACAAAGGAATCACGAAGCATGATGACACAAGCGGATCCAGCATCATTCGACCAAGGCTGTTGTTCTCACCCAGCGCCCAGCCTATTTATATTTTATGTATTTATATTTTTTGTAAATCCCCGTCCCCCGGCCGTACACTGTATGTACACTGTACAGTCTAGGGTAAATGTTCTGTCCGTGCACAAGTTCTGTCCGCTGTTTCTGCCTCTGTCTGTCGGTGCTGCACGCAATGTAATTCAGTGCGATTATTATAGCCCTCTCCCCCGGTATCAGGGGCGAGGGCAAAACTGGTCTCAATAGATTTCACTGCATGTAGCACCGACAAACAGCACCGATAGACAAAGTTGACATTGAACTAAACGGGTGCGTTTTTTTCATTTATTCATTCATATCGACAACAGGCACTATACCCACTTATAGACGAAGTCAAGTGATAAAATACAGAATAAATAATCATACACATCCACATATGCACACCAAACACATAGATAAAAATTAAAAACGAACCACGCACTCATACAGCTTACATGTTCGCCGACATAGGCTAAAACAGATGATTTAAAAAATGGAACAAACGTCTACGAAGAAATCTACCTGGGGATTTTTTTAGGATAAAAGCGTTCGCTAAGGTTACAAGTCTAACAAACGTCCCCATCTTCTCAGTGGAGACGCGAGCGAACGGCACATTAAATATGCTGTTATTCCGTGTCGGACTAACAGCGTGGTATAACAGCGTGGTTCCGTGCGTGGTATATGAAGTGAAAAACAGCTTAACAGAAAAGAGGAATCGGTTTTGCCAGATAAAATTTTTCCTGAGATAGACAAGGTCAGCCTGTACGCGCCGCGATTCAAGAGATGGGACATGGAAAGAGTTGAGCAAACTGCGGTATTCGAGACCGACGAGTCTGTCTGTGCCTCTGGCTCTGGCAGCTATCCAAACAAGAAATTTGTGCTGTACCCTTTCCAATCGCTTTAAATGGGTTTTAGCTGCACCTGACCAGATAAACACTCCCGATATTCTAGAATCGACCTGACATTGGCGTAGATGCCACAAGCAGCGCTTTTCGGTCAAATTTATGCCTAGGAAGGCCTGTTTTTAAATGATCGGGATTAGGAGACCCAGAAGCCCGGTTTCCTTTGCGTCACCCATACTGTTATATGCGACCGAAAATGTGAGCTCGGAGTCCAATATGACTTCTTAAGTCACGAACTTCCGGTTACACGCTGCAGGGAAACGTTGATGCATAGGTGTGAAGGACAGGTGTTTGCTTGAGAGTGATTGTGAACGCAACACACTTCTGAGGGTTTAGAGTAAAAAATGTCTGATTTGTAAAAGATATGAGCCCTTGTGAGGAAAATTTACTTTCTTACATTAAAAAAACAAAACACGAAAAGAGCGAATTTCCAGAACACAAAATTAAGAGAGACAATTTCTTGCTCCCAAAAAGTCCAGGAAATGGTCAAAATGCTAAGGCTGCGTGGCGCTGTGGTTAACTGTGGTCAAATGCTCGCCACTGTGGCACTGGCATCGTAGTGGTGTGGCACTGTGGTCTTATGCTCATCAGCCGTTTGCACCCACAGACAAAAACATATATTTACAGTCAAAGTTTTACAGAACAAAACTTCCAAGTTCAGAAAAATGGGCACATGGACCACTTTTCTGACACTGCGGGCCACTCAGGCCTACATAGACCCCCATCAGGCCAACTGAGGCCCCGGGACCCCTCAGACCACTAGAGGGCCACTCAGGCCACCATAGGGCCACTCAGGCCGACAGAGGGCTCCTCCACCCTGACAGAGGATCTCGTCGGGTAGAAAGGGCCCTTCAAGCTGGCCGAGGAACCCTCTGGCCACCCCAGACAGCCCCTCATTCCCACATAGGGCCCTTAGACCTACAGAGGACTCCCATGCCGACAGAGGGCCCCCACATACCGATAGACAGCCCCTCAAACGGACAGAGGGTACCTCCGGCCGATAAAGGGCCCTTTCATGCCGACCGAGGGCCCCTCAGTCCTATTGAGGGCCCCTCAGACCGACATAGGGGCCCCTCAGAACGATAGAGGGCCCCCTCAAACCAACAGAGCCCTACACAAGACCCCATCAGATTGACAGAGGGCCCCCTCAAACCGACAAAGGGCCCCCTCAGACCGACAGAGGACCCCTCAGACCGACAGGGGCTCCCAGACCGACAGAGGGTCCTCAGACCGACAGAGGGCACCTCATGCCGACCGAGGGGCTCCTCAGGTCGACTGAGTGCCCCTCTCAGGCCGACTGAGGGCCCCCCTTAGGTACTACGCTATGCATAGTAAGCATTTCGATTTCTTTGAACTTTGGATGTTACTGGGTCTTTAAAGCTAAACTCCGAAATAATTATGGCTATAAGTTTTTGTATCTTCAAGATGCATTAACGGATTGTGTCATAACTTATGCCCCTTTAACAGGAAGCAGTATAATTGATATGAGGAAGGACAAGGCTATTATTACGAGCGAGCGCGAAGCGCTCGCTCGTCTTCCCGTGGTATATGGGGAAAATCTGAGTATGAGCAGCTCGACCCAAACCCATCCGACTCGACCCGACCCGACCCGACCCGACCCGACACGACCCGTAGCGAAGCTTTTGAGAAGTTTATATCTCTGTAACCACACTTTCCATTGACAGGCGGTCTTCTTAGCTGAGCAGCCCCATCCAACCTACCCTGTTTCAGACCAATGCCGACTCATGTGGGTGACTACCACTGCGCGTGGCGTGTGCCGTGCATAGTTTTCAATGGGTGCCTAAACCCCAAACCCAGCCCAGCCGAAGCCCATGAACACCAAGCCAGACCCGACCAGACCCACCTTCAAATTAATTAATATTGAGGCCTTGCCCGGTCCGCCTTCCATATTAAGCACATAATTATCTTCCCAAAATTGCAACCTTATCTAAAACATACTTACCTGATGCTATTAACGGGAAATAATATCACGCACCTGTGTATTCTTGTGCTTTTGATCAGATCGAACACTTTCTCGGTCAACTTGTCATACTAGATTCGACTTGGATCGGACATGGTTTTGTATTTTACATCTTCATACTGCTAGGTACTTAACCATGGATTTTATTGTCTCATTATAATTGTCAAAATGTATTCGATTTAAGCGTCTTTGCATGAATTGAACATATTACCTGGTTAAAACATCTGGTTGTCAAGTAAAAAAAAAAAAGCGTCTGGCGACATGGACTAAAACATTGTCATACCCATGGCCCACCCAGTACCCATGAAAAGTCGAAATTGCATACCCAGCCAAGACAATCGAAGAATTGAGTGAGCACCCTGGGTGCTTCCTGATGCATTGGAAACATGGTGCCGTGTAGGGTGTTTAAATGTTTTGCGTAAAAAAAATACGCAATGGCTTGGCCGATTTTGTGCAAATTTGGTGCGTGGTTAGCGACCCCTCAGCCGCCGCTTTTCCATAAGTCAAGGGGCGCGGTGCCTCTGCACGTGCGCACGTGCACACCCCTACTCTATATCTCAGAAGCGGCTGAACCGATTGTGTGCGAATTTGGGGAGTGGTTAGGGAGCCTCTCAGCCACCGCCTTTCCACAAGTCAGGGGTGGGTGGATCTACACGTGCGCACGTGCACACTAGAGATGCAAGTTTCAGGACCACGGAGCCGGCGCCGGGCCCAAACTAAGGCCCGGCGGGCCTGAAGCTGTGTCTGAATTTAGGCTTGCCGGTCTCATGCCGGGCTCAACACAAGTTCGGCGGTTAAAATATCGTTTATTCTATAATGAAGAAGACATTCAGATTGCTAGTTGCCGGGGCTGGTGGGTGCTGCCACATGTGGCCGGGCTTGATGCCGGTCCTACTCATTTATGAGCGGTGGCGGTGGCGGTGCCGGTTCCTGTTTTTGGATGCATTTTTGCATCTCTAGTGCACACCCTTATTATATATCTCAGGAACAGCTGCACCGATTGTATTTGAAATTGGTGTGTGGTTAGTGACCTCTCAGCCGCTGCCTCTCCACAAGTAAGAGGTGAGGTGGCTCTGCACGTGCGCACGTGCACACGCCTATTATATATCTCAGAAACGGCTGAGCCGATTGTGTAAAAATATGGTGTATAGTTAAGGACCTCTCAGCCGCCCCTTTCCAACAAGTCAGGGGTGGGTGCCTCTGCACGTGCGCACGTGTGCACCCTTTTTGGATCTCAGAAAGTACTTGCCCGATTGAGTTAAAATTAACCATACATTTCCTTCGCGCTCGCTCGCTCATCACCAACTATGGCGCCTTACTGGTATAACAAGAGAACGTGATTATTTTCCTAGTACCAACTTCAGGCACGTAGCCAGGATTTTGTCCAGAGGGGTGCCTTAAAAGTGCCCTTCCCGAGCGCTGAAAGGACCCCGCCTCCCCAAACAATGGATATGAAAGTCTGTATGGATTTTGGCCACTTTATTTTGTGATGAACCTTTTTTCTTCAACTTTTGATGAGCTGGATTGGACCAGGACCCTCAGGACCCTCAGAGAGAGCGATGAACCAGTCACATAGCCTGGATTTCTCCCGGGGGGGGGGCTCGAGAGGGCCTATTCCCGAGCGGTAACTCTATTCCCTGCAGGGGGAGGGGCAAATTATGCCCCTCCCTGTAGTTTTTCGCCCGTCGCTTTTAAACCGTAAGGCCTATGGTCTTGAAACTTTGTGACTTTCCCTAAAGTTGAACTACGCGTGTTGACAAATTTGTGGAAAAATCTGTCCAGCAGAGGTGGTGCCAGGCTCATGTTTTTGGAAGGGTGTTACGCTGTTTTTGTTTTGGAATGCCGTTCTGCTTTTGGAATGCCGTTGTGCGGCGCATACTTCCTTCGTAGTTTGCGGTGCAATAAATGCGTCAGAATTGATGTCACTGCTATATACGTATATACGTATAATTATGCTATAAACGTAGTACATCATATATGCTATATACGTAGTAATATCACTATATACTATACATCACTATCGTCTATCACTATATACGTGCTATATGCTATATACGTAGTACATCATAAATGCTTGGATTGTTTATATTTTGGGCAGAGGCGCACTCAGGTACATAAAGTGGGAGGCGATACCCTCAATCAAATAGGGTCCAACTTCAAAAATAGTAAGATGATAAAAGGCGTTACGCACATGGTGCACCAATGATGTTTTCCTGGATCTGCCTATCTGCAATATGTTGTATTTGTCAAATTACAGCAAAACAAAACACATGCGACGTACATACGTATCATACCAAATTATCACGACAAGCACATATTTGTTATACAAAATCCCTCCATCATATATCCCATGAATCTGCCTATGATTTTTTTTCGTTGTGGTACTTGTCCTTTTCATATATTAAAGATAAGTACATTGTAAGCTCAAAAACGTTTTTACATGCAAATTTGTCCAATCACATGGCCGCAATGACTTTAAAAAAACACTCAAATATTTTTTGTATTTTTTGCCCCCTGACTCCCCATTTTTGAACAGAATATACATTTCAGGTTTAAAAAGAAAAATTATGTCATGACAAACCGAATGGTGTTCGTTTATCGAAATCGGCCTAGCAGTTTTCGAGATATCTGGGGGGGGGGGCATAATCTGCCTTATCCCCGCGTAATTCTGTCCGCCCGCAGGGAACAGGATTAAAAGGGCCCAGTAGAACGGATGAAAATGTCTGCTCCCTTCGTACTGGTGAAGGGTCCATTTAACATGTTCATGGGCCCTTCTGAAGCGCCCAGGGGCCCTTTCTGTCTGGTCAGGGGCTCCTCTGACCTGCACAGGCGCCCTTTGAACTTTTCAGGGGCCCTCTGGTCTGGCTAGGGGCCTTCCATTTCGACCTAGTAAGGAACTGCGCTGGCTTATTTTTCGCTCTACCAATATGCTCAGGGGCCCCTCCGACCCGCTCAGAGACCCCTCCGACCTGCCACGCCCAGGGGCCCCTCCGCTGTCCAGGGGCCCCTCCGACCTACCCAGGGGCACCTACGATCTTCCCAGGGGTCCTCAGTGCGGAATAGGGGTCATTTGACATATTCAGGGGCCCTCAGACCCACTCAGGGGTCTTTTTGTCTTGTCCATGGGCCTCTCCAGGGGCGCAGCCAGGGGGGAATTTGGGGCAAATGCCCCCCCCCCCCGTCGCGGCTCAGAGGGGCCATCTCGGGTCTGAAGGGGGGCATCAGTCGGGTCTGAAAGGGGACCCTATCAGTCGGACTAGTGAGGGCACCCTGTCGGCCGTCGGTCAGCATGAGGGTCCCTCTGCCGGTCTGAAGGGGGCCCTCAGATCGGCTTTAGGGGGCCCTCAGTCGGCTTGCGGGGGCCTACAGTCGGCCTGAGGGGGCACTCGGTCGACCTGAAGGGCCCCTTGGTCGGCATGCGGGGCCCTCTGTCGATCTAAGGGGCCCTTTGTCGGTCTGAGGACCCTCTGTAGGTCTGAGGAGGCTCTTTGTCGGTTAGAGGGGGTTCTCTGTCAATCAAAAGGGGTATTATATAGGCCGCTGTTAATTTGAAGGGCCCTCGGTTGGTCTGAGGGGCACTAAAAAGGCCTGAGGGGGGCCTTCGACCTCGGCATGAGAGGACCCGTGATCGGCCTGAGGTACCCTCTGTCGGTTAGAGGGGCTGTCTATCGGTCCGAGGGGGCCCTCCCTGGCGAAAAGTTTCTATAGAGTCCCAATTAGGACTGTTCCTGTACAATTCTGCAGGACTTTGTCCTTCAATCGGGACACTGTCTATTAAGACCACTGTCCTTACAGGGTTTTCCTACAGGTTTTTCTACAGGTTTTCCTACAGATTTCCTACACTCGTTTCCTATAGGAAGCCCTTTATTAGGCAAACCTGTAGGCATACCATTTTAGGACAATTCCTATAGGAACTTGCTTCCTCTAGGACAGTCCTATATAACATTACTATAGGACAGCACAACGCCTATAGGACTTATATAGGACAGTCCTATAGGACAGCACAATACCTACAGGACAATCATATAGGACTGCACAATACCTATAGGACAGTCCTATGGAAAAAATCGTGTTCTATA
>VOPJ01004024.1:0-83039 GCA_014673585.1 Semibalanus balanoides
ACAGACAGCACCGATGAACAATGTTGACATTGAACTAAACGGGTGCGCTTAACCAAAGCTTTTTTAAAAACACGTAGACAAAAACACTTAGACATTGTCTACGCTAGCTTCCGGCAGACGAAAACAAACGTCGCCCCAGATAAATGGAGGGTGTATTCGAATAGTTCACTTCACTGAAAGAACTGCTACTACCCGTTTTCACGGAGGATTTATTCGCCGGACGCATCGTCATCGGGTGGTGTAGATGAAGTGAACAGAACATATGGTCTACACTGTACATCGTATTCTGTTATTGTTTGTTATGCCTTGAGAAATATCGTGCAATATCAATGATGATTAAGTATTACTTCAGCGGCGCTTCGAGGGTCACACTGGCTCCATGGCTGTCGTTTGGACTGCGCAGTTGTTTGAATAGACTGAACTCGTTGGCTGCGGTCCTCTCGTTCGTGTCACGCATTGTCATCGGTGCAGCCAGCTGAGACTAGTGTCCTCCGTCGCCCAGAGTTGGCGTGGTGCCTTGTCATGTCGACACCTTCCCAAACTGACCACCGCTGATAACATGGCCGCTGACCCCTGGTGACCCCTGCCAACCCCTGCAACCCTGCCAACCCCTGCCAACCCCTTGCTCCAACCCCTGCCAACCCCTGCCAACCCCTGCCGACCCCTGCAACCCTGCCGACCCCTGCCGACCCCTGCCGGACCCCTGCCGACCCTGCGACCCCTGCCGGACCCCTGCCGACCCCTGCCGACCCTGCCGACCCCTGCCGAACCCCTGCCGACCCCTGCCGACCCCTGCCGACCCCTGCTGACCCTGCGAACCCCCCTGCCGACCCCTGCCGACCCCTGCCGACCCCTGCCGACCCCTGCCGACCCTGCCGACCCCTGCCGACCCCTGCCGACCCCTTGCCGACCCCTGGCCGGACCCCCCACCATGCCGACCCCTGGCTGACCCTCTGACCCCTGCTGACCCCTGTCGGACCCGCTGCTGACCCCTGTCGACCCCTGCCAACCCTGCCGACCTCTGCCGACCTCTGCCGACCCCTACCGACCCCTGCCGACCGCACCGCTGTCCTGACTTCGCTGACCTCCACTGACCCTGCTTACCTGACCTGACGTGCGTTGTGTCGCGTTAGACGTCGTACGCGCGGCCTCGGCGCGGAAATCTGACACCAGCGAAGAACATCAAACCGGCTGACGACGACAGCTTGAGCAGCACCCGGGCCAGCTTCACGAGCCAGGAGCTGCCGCCGATGGACCCGCCGTCCGCTGCGCCCCCTACCCCGCTCCTCGACGTCGAGCAACAGCGGAAGAAGGCCAAGACGCCGTCGT
The DNA here is from genome assembly GCA_014673585.1 of Semibalanus balanoides. Taxonomy (NCBI): domain Eukaryota; kingdom Metazoa; phylum Arthropoda; class Thecostraca; order Balanomorpha; family Balanidae; genus Semibalanus; species Semibalanus balanoides. The sequence goes on from VOPJ01004024.1 coordinate 1,330, forward strand.
TCAAGAAGCTGTTCCGGTCGGCCCGTGGTGCGAAGGAGAACCACCACAGAGATGACCGGGTGAGAGTTCGGTGCCGTGCGGAGGTTGGTAGGAAGAGCGGGACGTGCCGCAGGAGTCTGTTGGCTTAGGTAGTGCGATTCTGTATCCGTCTGTCGATTGGTAGATTGTTTTGTGTGTCTATGAAGTCGCCGTCAGCGAGTAGCGTTGGACCCGTTTGACCTATCCGTGTAGTTTGTTCGGGTGTAGTCTTGTTTGAGTGGCGTGGCGGTGTGCCCCTTGAAACGGCTGCTGTAGTTGCTCGTCATACGCGGCGAGTAGTGTGTGTCCGATCCGAGTACGGATCCCCAGCCTACTTTGTCGAACGGCCTGTCTCTCGGTCTCCTAATAACGCGTCTGCCGCTGCCACTAACCGGGTGACGCGCCCGACGTCTAACACTAACGTCACATAACACGGCGGTGTGTGACGTCTAACACCCGGGCAACGTCTAACATCACACGAGCACAACGTCCCGCTGCTGGGTCCTCTTACTAACGGACGCTGGCCGAGTGTCCCTCTTCTGCTCCAACTAACCCTGCCGGTATGCTCTGGCAGTCCATCAACGGCTCCTACACGTCCATAGGCAGCTCGTCGTCGCTGCACGCGAACAACACGTCGACCGTGTCGCAGAAGGCGGCCAAGCCGTCGCGTGGCGTGAAAAATCCCTTCAACGCCTCCCGGGGGTACTCAGTGCAGGTAAAGGCGGCGGGGTGACGAGTCGAGCGTCGTGTGAGTCGGGTAGAGGCTGCTTGACATGCTGTAGCAGCTGCAGCGTAGCCTAGCCTAGCCTAGCGTATCGTATCGTAGCGTAGCTGTTGGTGTAATTATCGTTGTCATTGTCAGTGTCCTAAGGATCGCAAAATTGGTGTGGAAAATGACACCCTGTGGGTAATATTTTCCCATTATTTTTTCCCAGTTGTACTGTTAATTTCCACTCCCTACCAGCTAATTGAAGATGCATTGGATAGCTTAAGCCCTAACACTGTTATTGATAATGATAATATTAACCTGTGGATGACGGAGAAAAACAGGTTTGGTATGCAATATGTATTGCCATTTGTAACAGATCAATAATTACTGATCGGTGATATTTGAAGAAAAAAAGGTACATCTTTGATCTTCTTTAGACTGAGTTTTCCAACTCTATAGTTTTTATTAGGCTGGAATTTTTTATCTCCGCACCGGGCACACCGGCTTCAAAGCAATCCTAGGACCCTGGGTTGGTGTTACTCATGGCACTAGGCGGCGCGTTGACATTGGTCCCGAGTGACAGAGCGCCGCGCAGCTCGGGACCCTGCAACAGTCTTCTTACCGTCCGGATCTGACTGCACGTGATAGCATCAGTCGGACTTGGGAGGTGTGCGATACCGGCATGCTACTTTGAAATGCCTCTCGTCACATACTCCGGCATGAAAAATAGGCTGTTGACATTAGATTACGAAAATGTTCGATAGTAACCGTTATTTTCCTTCGCACCTCTTGTTTTTAACCGCTGTGAGCGAAGCCAATTTTCCATCCCTTTCTGCACGTTTCGCTTGCTGGGATGTGGGCTTTACCGCCCTAAAACTCTGCTGGGACGTGGGCTTTACCGTCCCTAAAACTATCGCCATGGATTTTGCCGGCAAACTGAGTGTCATCGTTACTTCGAGCTCGAATTCTTCTTTCGACTGTCCCGCACGATCAGCAACCCCCGCTGTCGTCCGCTATGATGATGTGTGGTGATTTTCCTATCGTTTGTTTCTGTTGCTCAGTGTTCGTCCATGCACATCGTTCGTTCGTGGTGTATGTGTGAGGTATGTCCGTTGATGCCGGTATACGTTTGTGAGTTGTTTTGTTCGCGCGTGACGTCATGTGTCCTTGTTTCAGGGTAAGCTGCTGCCTCGCAAGTGATCGGCGGTGGCAAGGATTTTAAGCGCGTCTTAATGTTTTTAATAAGTTGTAATACACATTGTGTGGTGATGTGATGATGATGTGTATTTGTAATGCCTTTAGTTTTAACTCGTCGATATGTAATGCCTTTAGTTTTTACTCGTCGGTGGATAATGCCTTTAGTTTGTACTCGTCAGAGTGTAACGCTTTTAACTTAAACTCGTCATTGTGTTAATATATTCACGGACGGAATGGTGATATTGAGTTTGCAATATTCAAAAGAAAACTATAGACCGCAAATAAGTGATTCAAAATAGTGAGGAGGCGACTCCAATTTTACGAATGATTGCCAAACACTTAAGGTGCCAATGTATTTTTCCGTCTAATGGGGGGGGGGAGTTTTGGGAACTAGGCTGCAGGTGAAATCGGACACGGTTAATCTACCGATACACACCATAAACTCTATATTGGCCGGCGAGGTGGCGCTTTCCCTTTAACCCGCGCCGGGCCGGGGGGGGGTGTTTAGACACCCCCCTACCAGATATCTCCGAGAACTGCTCGGTCCATTTGATGACAACACCATTTCGTTTCGTCATAAGATCCTATATATATATATATATATATATTTATATATTATATATATTTATATATTAATATATATTATAATATATATATATTAATATCATAGATAAGTATCAAAATGTAAAATGATGGGCGTATTTGGGGATGTAAAATTTGATTTTCCGATGACAAATATGTGCTTTTTGTTATTGTCTGGGACTAGGGGCGGAAATTTATATCTCTTTGGGTCCGAGCCCTCAAATGATTTTAAATTTTAACATAAGGCCTATGGCGTTGCATGGTAAGAATGGAGTTAAAATCTATCCAATTAACATAAGGCCCCCCGCCCCCCGACCGATTTCATTAAGTTCCACCACTGTCTAGGACGATATGAACGTCACATGTGGGATGTCCGTGAAGTGAGTGCCATTGTCATCACACAACTACAAATCCAGCGTCAACTTTTGATTTTCCCAAACTTTATATGCAAGTCAATCAGACCATGCTCATTCCAAAAATCAAGTCCATTTTCTGATAGCGATTGACCTACCAGGTCAAATTCAACGTCAAACGAAGAGGAACGCGCTGGAGCCCAGAGTTACCGTCCGATTTGCTTAAGGTTATACGGGTTTTTTCCCAGATGTTATGAGTTACATATAAACGTAACGTTATTAACCAGGTGGTAGAAGGGCCCACGGTTACTTATTTTTTCGGAAAATGCATCTTCTTACGTAGGACGTTTCAAAGTGCTCGGTGATGCCACCGCGTCTTTTGCATACTTGCTGAGTGTATAGACAGCCGTCTCTACTTACGCCGATATGCGCGCCCAGGATAGAGATTTTAAAAGTGGTGGACAGTAATCCCGATCAAGTACTCGTTATCAGATACAAGTCTTGAAAATGTCAGATTTAACGCTGATAATTGCTGAATAATGGATTAAATGTGCAAACGAGGTCACTCTCATATGTCTTAAACGTGTTTAGCACATACAACTGCAAAGAGTGCATTTCCCTTTCAGACGGAACTCGTATAATCCCTTTAAAAGTAAACTCAAACGATAGCTTGCGTCAAAAATCTACCGTCACGTGATTTCAGTTTTCCAGGCATGACCTTAAAGGAAATAGTTCACCTTCAATGGGTTTGAACTGAGATAGCAGTTTTCCGTAGCCCTGTTGAAAACCTTTCACTGCAAGTTTTCTGGGCTGAAAGGGCTCTCAGCCGAATATATTTGACTTTTTGTCGAAGGATGTGGGCTCTAAAACACCATAAATGTCAAGAATGTAGGGCCATCGATGAGAGGCTATACAGTAATCTTACTCTCGAATCTGATTGGCTGAGCCATTTGATTCTTTCGTTTGACGTTGCTGAGTACCCATATAGCTTTGATAAAATAAATAATGTACGTCGTTCTGTCCTGAATCGGCGCGATATATCGCTATTTTTGACAATATGAAAAGAAGTTGTATTTCAAAGTATAGTCCAATCGTGTTTGAAAAAAACAAAACAATCCAAGGTGAACTATTTCCTTCAAGGGTCAAGTTTGAAGGTCGAACTTTTAATTTCCCGAAAACTTTGTTACTTCGTGTACAGGTCAATCGGTGTCCGGACACAATTTGGCGAATGTCAATTTTGACGAATGTCATGTTTGGCGAATGCATATTGTCTGAAAGGACACTTTGACGACATGTCTTTTTGACGACATGTGAATATGCCGAATGCTAAATGGCGAATGCTGTTTTTGTCGAAATGTTGTTTTTTGCCGAATGTAAAAAATGTCGAAATGTTATTTTTGGCCGACATGTCAAAAAAAGTCGAAATGTGATTTTGACGACATTAAAAAAGTCCGAATAGATCTTTTTTGACGATGTCAATTCTGCCGACATGCAAAGATACGAATGTTCATTTTGACCAAAATGTATTTTGACATGTGAAAAAGTCGAAAATATATTTTTGACGAATGTGATTTTGCTGACATGTGAAAACGAAATGTCTTTTTACCGAACATGAGCTTATTTGTCGACATGTGCAAAGTGCGAACGTCGGCGGAATACGCTCCGCTCGTCAAAAAGGCATTTCGACCTTTCACATGCCAACAAAATGACATTTGGGATTGTTTTTTTCACATACCTTCCAAAAACATTTCGGCACCATGCATTTGATCTTTTCACGTGTCGGCAAAATCGAGTCTTTCGTCAATAGGCATTTTTGACTTTTTCACATTGTCGACAAAAAAAATCCGGCAATAAGGACATTGTCGTCTATTCCGTGTCGTCATAATGACATTCGTCAAACAGACATTTCGATTTTCACATGTCGACAAAAGACATTTTGATTTCTGCACTTGTCGTCAAAATCACATTTCGGCAAATGACATTTCGAATCTTTTCCACGTGTCGTCAAATGACATTGTCAATAAGGCTTTGACTTTTTCACATGTCGACAAAAAAATCGGCAATAAGACATTGTCGTCTTTTTCACGTGTCGTCATAATGACATTCGTCAACAGACATGTCCGACTTTTTCCATGTCGACAAGACCCATTTTGACTTTTTCACATGTTCGACAAAGACATTTTGCCTTTTCACAAGTCGTCAAATGCACACTTTCGGCAAAATGACATTCGTCACCTGTCGTCAAAATGACATTCGTCAAAAAGCATTTCGACTTTTTCGCGTTTCGACAAAATGACATTTCGACCCTTTTGACATGTCGGAAAAAAGACATTTCGCCATTTTTTCATTCGACAAAAAACATTTCGACCCAAGTACATTCCCCATTTAGGCTTCGCATTCGGCATATAAACATTGTCAAAAAGAGAGGTCAAAGTGTCCTTTCGACAATATGCATTCGCCAAAATGACATCCGCGAAAGTGTCCTGAAACCAGGTCAATCAGACCATGCTGATTCCAAAAATCAAGTCCATTTTGCGATAGCGATTGACCTAAGGTCAAATTTAATGTCAAACCAAGGGGAACGCGCTGGAGCCTAAAACTACCGTCGATTTGCTTAAAAAAGGTCTCAAACGATTCCTTGGGTCCAAATCTAACGTCAACTTTATTTTCAGGTTTCCAGGTCATGACCTTAAGGTCAATTTGAGGTCATTTTTTACATTTCCCAAAAACTTTGTTACTTCGTGCTCAGGTCAATCAGACCATGCTGATTCCAAAAATCAAGTCCATTTTGCGATAGCGATCGACTTAAGGTCAAATTTAAGGTCAAGCCAAGGGGAACGCGCTGGAGCCTTAAGTTACCGTCTGATTTGCTTAAAGGGGATCTCATACGATTCCTTTGGTCCAAACCTAACGTCAGCGTTAATTTCAGGTTTCCAGGGTCAAATTTGAGGTCAATTTGTTAATTTACAAAAACTTTGTTACTTCGTGCACAGGTCAATCAGACCATGCTGATTCCAAAAATCAAATCCATTTTGCGAAATGTGTTTTTTTATCAGCATGGTCTGATTGACCTGTATACGAAGTAAAGTTTTTGGAAATAAAATGTTTGACCTCAAATTTCACCCTTAAGAAGATCATGACATGGAAATCTGACAGTCACGCTGACGTTAGATTTGGACCTAAGGAATCGTTTGAGACATTTTATAAGCAAATCGGACGGTAACTTAAGGCTCCAGCGCGTTCCCCTTGGTTTGACGTTGAATTTGACCTAGGTCAATGGCTATCGCAAAATGAACTAGATTTTTGGAATCAGCAATAGCATGGTCTGATTGACCTGTACACGAAGTGTTGGGAAAATCCAAAGTTTGACCTTAAATTTGACCTTGAAGGTCATGACCTTGAAACCTGAAAATCACTAGCCGAAGGGACTGTGATTTTCGCCTAATGACACCGCCCCTCCGGCGAGTGACGATGCCCCTCGGCCCTCCGACTATTCGTGACTGCCCTCGCCGGCCCGATTCATTTATTCATTTTCCTAATTTATAAAAGTAATTGCCAACAATTGTGTTAGGTCGCGAAGCGGTGTGATTTTTTTTATCAGTTTTTTACTGGATAGCAGGATTGGGAATGCTGCGAAGGCTATTTTTACGATAAATTAATATCTTTCTCCGACAAATTTTAACTTTCCCAGTTTTCTCCTAAGGTAATTGTTTTTCACGTTCAGTACAGGGAATGCGCAGGGGGGCATAGGTACTTGTATTGAATGCCCCCAGGGGCGCAGCCAGGATTTTGCGACGGGGGGACACACCGAAGTGGCCCCCTAGCATTGGCTGATGCCCCCTCAAACAAAAAACATGTGAATTTGTTAAATTTCACTACTTTTTTGTTTACTCTGCACCGAGGGCCCCCTCTGTAATTCACTAATAAATACCACACGGGGCCGATACAATAATTTCTTTAGGACCGAGGTCGTTGTTGAATTTTCCGCCGAGACCGAGGTCGAGGGTGGAAAATTCTTACAAGACCGAGGTCCTAAATAAATTATATTCGCCGTGTGGTATTTTATTTTATCATCTGTCCGTTTTGAAACTGCGTAAATAAAGTTGGGTAATATAACTGCCGGCGGGCTGGAAAGCTTTGACCAATTGACTTAAAGGGAGTGTGCCTTACTCACATTGGTCCTGTAGAGTTGTTGACACTAGTCTGTACGAACATTTTTCTGAATTTAAGCCATGTACTTCATTTCCCCAGATCACTTTAGTTGCTGCAGGATATTCCAAGTCGCCAATCACATTCTGCAGAATATTAATTATCAATAGTCGCAGAGAGCTTTCGCACTAGAAGCATTGCTCTTAATTTACAACGCTACATATATTGTTAGCTCTGGCCAGTTGCGCCATTATAGGTAACATTTCGCTACCTGTTTATAGTGACGATCGTTTTGGTTTGAACAAACAAATGCAAAACAGAAAATAAGTAAAAATTCAACTAAGGGGCTCAGACTGTGAATTTTATCGTACCAATAATCAAAGCAGAGCTTTCTTAACCGTAATAAAAAATATATTTGACATTTCAAAAGAAGTAGGCCACCCATCCTTAACGTGTATTTTCTGGGAGCTTGAAAACCTTTTACCACACGCTCGCCTAATGCTAAAAACATACTCGAGACAATGATAAACGTTTATTGAACTGCTGTTTGTATTTTCTAATTGTGCCAACTGCATTGCAAGACGCGATTCAGGAATATAGGTCTGAAGGATTATTTGACAGGTAACTAATTTATTGGAGACCGAGCATGCTCAGCACGTCGGCTCCGACCGTCTGACCGCTGTCAGTTGCCGGGGGCAGCTGGTTCTTATTTGAGACCACTCCCACTACATTTAATACCTACTGTTCGACCCAGGGCACTATACAGTGTTCGACCCATAGACATTGGCTAAGCTAAGGTTTCAAAACTGGGGAGGACTCGATATAAGCGATACATAGTAGAAGAAAGTAATTCAAATTATGAGGAAACTTGCCACATTTCGTTGACTTTCTCAAGAAATGATAAATGATCATGAATGGCACCAAATAGCGTATCCTTGGAGTATGGAAGGTGGATGTATGTTCACCTTATTATGCTGGATTTGCAGCAAGGGCGGATCCAGCCGGCCGTTTGGGGGGGGGGCAAACCGTTTTTAGCGGACCTTACCTACCCCCAATTTCGAATATCTTCCCGGATTTGGTCCGCTTTATTTTGCAACCACACGATTTCGTATATATATTTTTTCGACTTCTTTGGATATCGAAAAAGGAAATAGGTATTTGTTATTCAGCGCCGCGAAGCGGCGCGAAATTTTTACGGGTTTGCCTGATAAAACCCAGAAACATAAGCGGTTCGCAATGTAGAGAATAACAAAGTCTAAACGGGCTATCATTCATTCACCGTTACATGACCGAAAACAATGGCCGATGGCTTCGTCTATGGACGATGGCGACCGATCGTGACGCGACCCGTGAAGCGCGTAAGAAGGTTTTATTTAGTCTTGGAAAACGAAAATTTAACATTGGAACCAGAATCAGATAACCCCTATGTCTGGTTGCAACTTGCACATCTCGGTATGATGAAAAATATTGAAATTAATGTAGTTTTTAATAAATGAATTCTTCAGATAGTAAATCACGATGACCGGTGGCAGTAAGTGCTTATTAACTTAGGTATATGGGTTAATAGTAACTCGTACTACATATGCACGAACTGCAACATACATTTGGTATCACAAACAGTGCAAATCGCGTTTGAAAACAGCGAGCGGCAGAAACGGCTTTCCGCACATAAATGGTCCCTGCGGATCTGGAGGAGCCTGGGACGAAATGGCTTGGGGAGATGGTCCTGGCCTGGTTCCACTACAGCATTTTGGTCCAGCGACTTGGACACCGCAGAAACAGCTTCCTGGTGCCGATGTCTGGTGCTCGTCTCTGCGTTCGCGTCACCTTTTTCGGAAATCGTCAGAGTCAGACTAGCTTAACATTTAGGTAGCCCACTTGAAAGTTCATATTTTATGAGGGTAGTGGGACCTGGGGCTAGCAAATAGGTACCGCCAAGACTGCTAGACGCTTTTTGTTGGTTTATTGGGATTTTTGGGCACTGCCAGACGCTTAATTCATTCATTTTCCCATTTTTCAAATTTATATCATTAAAGGGATCATAAGACCCTACATATTTTAGCTTCGCTAGCACGATTTTAACTTCTTATTCTGGGTGTAGTCACTAGTACTGCACTAGGTATATATAGTACTAGACATTAAGTAACAACTTGAGCATTTGGCCGTTGGGCCCTCGACCGATTTCATAAAGTTCCACCACTGGTCACAGTTCCACCACTGGTCACTACAGGCTAAGTAAGAGCCTCCTTAATTTGGTCAAGGGCTCTCTCAGACCCACAGAGGACTCATCGAGTCGATGAAGCCCTAATCAGCGCCGACTGGGGGCCCTAAAGCCTCTCGATCAAACCAGGGCTCCTCAGGCCAGGCCGGACAAAAGCAAGCCTCAACCCTGGCGAGGCCACACAAGCCACCAGAGGCCACTGAGGGCTGAGGTCGAGAGAGGCCCTCCTGCTCCGACTGCGGCTACTCACCCACAAGAGGGCTCCTCAGGACGACAGAGGTCCCCTCAGCGACGACAGGGGCCCCTCAGGACGACATAGCCCCCCTCAAACCAACAGAAGCCTATTATAAGACCGCCATCAGATTGACAGCGCGGCCCCCTCAGACTGACAGAGGCACTCAGACCGACAGAGGGCTCCCCTCAGGTCGATCAGGAGGGCACCCCAAGGCCGACCGTGGAGGCCACCTTCAGACCGGCAGCAGCGGGCTCCACGAGGGCCCACGATTCTAGGATGGCCCCTTTCTGACCCGAGATGCGGACCCTATAAGGCCCAGGGGTCGGCAACTCCGGCCCCGCGGGCCAGCATCCGGGCCCGCGACTGGCTGACGTCCGGCCGCGGCTGGTATCAGGCACCTTACATTGTATGGCCGGCCCGCCGTATCTTCCAGAGAAATCGAAAAGTTTTAACAAAAAGTATGTGCTCATTCTCGTGCACTGTTTCTCATTCCAACTTTTGCCTGCTGGCACAAATTTAATCTCTAAGTGAAATACTTTTTATGTTGGGCACACTGGTCGACTACTGAAGTTGAGACGCTGGGTCGCTTTCATTCCCTCTTTTAAGATAGATTTTGCCTGCTGCGCAGTCTGCCTAAGATAGGTAGGTTATATCATATCTCACAGTGTGACATGGGTACGCGCAAAACATCTGCAAGCTCGTCTAGACACTTTGACATGCATTAATACGATGCCTGTCATCAGTTTCCCAGAATGTGGAATGTCATTGCTGTCAAATTTATCGATGTATTCCGGTGCTCCGGCCCGCTGACTGGCTCCAGATCTTTCCATCCCGGCTCGTGCCCCAAAATAAGGTCGCGGCCTCTGCGTCTAAGGGCTGCGACGGGCCCAATGGCCCCTGGCTGCGCCCCTGAATGCCCCCTCCCCAGGTTACTGCGGGGGGTGGCATTTGCACTTTTCCCAACAATTTTTAGTCCCAATGTTTTGTATCCGAGGTCTGGACCCGCGCTAAGCAGAGCTCACAAGCGGAACTTTATGAAATCGCTCGCGGGGCCCTAATGTTAAAGGAAATAGTTCACATTTGATTTTTTAAACTGAAATACAACTTCTTTTCATAATGTCAAAAATAGACATACATTGTGCCGATTCAGGACAGAAGGACGTACATGATTAATTTCATCAAAACTACTGCGTACTCTCCGCAACGCAAACGTGGCTCGCCAATTCCGATTCGGACAATGTATATGTCCGCGTAAAGAAATTACTCGTGTAGCCTCTGCCCAGGTGTGAAGGCCGCCATACCAGCCGTCCTCAAGGCATAATAAATGTTCACCTGCGCAGAGCTTGTTGCGCAGGATCTGACCTCAACCAACAGAGCGCCGCGCAATTCCTTTGCCGGCCGCAATTTAGAGACGAAAGATTTACGTGCCCGACATATCTGGTGCCCGACTGACTTCACTTGGCCTTGAGTGCGACCCCTGCCACCGACCGCAGGCCATCCCAGTCAGGAGAAAATAGCGAGCGCCGAAGTGACTCGAACCCGGGCTACCGCCACCGGGTAGATCGGAAGCCAACCGCTCTCCCACTGAGCTACAGGGGCGGACAAGATGCCCCCTCCTGGATCCGCCAGTGGTGTAGCACCGCCACGTCTTATGCCTATTTGCCTCAAGATAAATTGGCAGACTTGTTTCTTTAGAAGTTTTGGTCATTTTTCTTAGTGTTTTACATATTGTTTTAAGTTAATTCAAAAATTCAAATTTTATTTATTAAGGTTTATCCCAAAAGTATCTGAATATTCGTAAAGTAGTTGCATTTTAATTCCATTGACAGTAAAATGTTTGAAGAAATGGCAGTGCCGATCTTCCTTTCTCGTGTGTTTACGGGTGAGTACAGTCTGTGATTGTCTAGCAGGTTACGATAACTTGGTTCATTTTGTATTTGTGTCTGTTTTTATCCACTTTTCTGTCAGCATACGTTGCTCGAGTGTGTCATCCTTGACTTACATCTATTTGTTCCCGCAGTGTCACCATGGCGCCCAAACGAAACAACGTGGTGCCCAATGGGCACTTCCACAAGAAGTGGCAAGAGCATGTTAAGTGCTGGTTCAATCAGCCTGCCAGGAAAATTAGGAGGCATGAGAACCGTGTTGCAAAGGCCAGGAAGATGGCCCCTAGACCTGCCAACAAGCTGAAGCCTGTGGTTCGGTGCCCTGGCTTCCGTTACAACTCTAAGCAGAGGACTGGACGTGGCTTCACTCTTGGAGGAGCTGAAGGTATGGAATCACTGTTTTTGGGTCGTCAGCAGAATCATGTATATCTAGTGTTAATAGTGTTTGCTCAGGGCTATGTCTCTGGTCCATGATAACTTCTTAACCTATATCTAAAATAATATTTATCACTGTTAGTGCGCTGGTTAAAACTGGGGCGGTAGGTACCACAATACATATTTCTTCATGACCACTTTACACCCAGCGGCATGTTAAATTTGTATACCGTTATCCGGGGGGATACTTGGATCATCAGGTTAACTATGACAACACTTGCAAAATGTTGCCTTAAGCTAAATGCACTTGTGCAATTTTTCTGTCCTTGATGTGCTACTTGATCCATTATTGGTTCATGCTTATTCTTATTTTACAAACATGCCTGATGGTCAACAATTTGTATTTACATGAAAGTGCTGTAATACTCAATTTGGTTGTGTTGAATTCATAACGCCTGGTCTATGATACTATATATATTTTACAATTTAACCTTTACTCAATTCCTTCCTGATTATTAGTTACTGAGATATTCCAGATTCACCAAGATCAGTATGGCATCAGCAATAATCACAAAATTATCAGTTTTCACCAGAGGCTTTCACAACTTGAAGCATTGCCCTATATATTACAATGCTAGCGTATATCGTTAGCGCTGGCCAATAGAAAACAGCTTGTGCACGTTGATAGCAGCTGCCTAACAGCCTTTGTATCTACTTTAAATTGTTTGTATGGGGTTTATTGTATTAGGTGCACCCTTCTAGATAACATCCTCTTTACTCTGCTTATAGTGTCGATTGTTTATGGATAATAAAACAAAACTATATGCAAAACAGAAAATAAGTATAAATTCAATTATAGTGACTCCTGACATGAATTTCATTGTATCCAATGATCAAACCTATAGCTTCTTACTAATAACCAGCTCATATATATATATATAACATGAATACTTTGAAAAATAGTTTGAGATTAACTGAATTATGGATAACAGGAGACCTATATTTGAAAAACTTATGCTTATTGCTAACAATACTGCTGTTCTTAAAATAAGAGGCTGATTTTTTTGAGTGAATTCCAGGTCACCTGTTATCTGTGACTGGACAAATGCCTAAATGATCTGCTCAGTCTGTCTTAGCTGAAATATCTGCTGGCGTAACCTAGATAAGGCTAATATTTTCCTGTCCCTTTTTGGGGCCTGGTACAAGGTAATATCCTCATTACTCATATTATTTAGCAAGCTGCAGGTGTGTGCAGCAGATCCATTGGGCAGCAGGAGCACTTGCACTCCTGTCTTTGTTGTGCCTGCTTCACCATTCTGATCCTCATCAGTCTCCTTTCCATAGTAGTTTCATCATTTTCCATTGTCACCCTGGCAGGAAAACCCACCATACATATGTATGGATGGTATATGCTAAAATAGTAAAAATAATGTGATTGTATGCTAGTTTTTATGGGGAAATAGCATCTGCTCATATCAGCATTAGTTGCAATGACTTTTAGTACCAGCATGCTGAATGCTCTATTATTATAATAGATACTTCTTTCTGTAATTAGTGCCTCTTAAAATTGTATTGCTTTTTTAAGTACATGGAAAGAGTGCTCTAAGACTCAAAGGAATGTTTCTTTCTGAAAGTGTTGCTACCTCCAATTTGTGATGCAATAGCAGGATGGTACCCCAGCTAGATTACATGTTATAAAGTTAATTTTCTTATTTGATGTGCATTATTGGGTGACAGTTGCAATCCGAAATATCCTAAGCCTAAGAGTTCAGATGTGTGATTCAGCAGCTGCTGGGGTCTCCTGGACACCTGAGTTGCTGGGGCTTTGTGATGTCACTTTGACCTGACTTGACATGGCATTGACTCAAAATTATACCCACATGTGGCCAAATAATGCATTTTAAAGGTAACCCAAGTTCCAAGTTGCTATCACTACATGTTTTTGTCATCACCAAAAACGCCAGGGCCCCTGTCAATCATTGCATTTTGTCCAGTGTTCAAGTAGGTCATGAAATTGATAAAAGCAAACAATCTGTATACCAGCAGAAACCTCCGGTATGCCTCCTGAATTATCTGTTGATTGTATGATGACATGCACACATTATATAAATGTTTTGATCTAGCATTGCATTATATTGATCCAGCATTGAATTGTATACTGTACCTTCAGAATTTGCTGAGTTGACCACTGTTGTCTACATTTTTCTCCTGTTACATTACTGGGACGAGAATGATTTGCTGTTGGGTGCAAATTGCCTCAAAGGTGTCAGTGCACCCTTAAACTTTACCTTACCTTATGGTCATTGGGATATAAGGCCTGTAGGACCCTTTCTCGTCGAGCTCTGTAGTTTTGTCCTATCTCAGTCAGTACCAGGAATGCTGTACCATATTGCCTCCCAGTGGGAATCTAGCCTACTCTTGAATGTGTTGAGGGAAGGCAACAGTCACAACGAGCAGCGGGGCCCATTCCAGTCCATTGATACGCGGACCGGCGAAAGAGTTTTGTCTGGCGCGACAGGATGCGTGGGGCTTACAGAGTTTCAGCAAACCCCAATTAACAAAAATGATTTGCTGTGGCCTGAATGACAGCTAAATGTGTTAATAAATAACTTACCTTGTGTGTAGTACTGCGTGATAACAAGGCTTGACAGTGCCGCCTGTCTCAGTTGTGTTTGTGGCTATTGTGCTTGTTGTCTCATACGTGGCGTCCGTTGGCAGGCTTCCGGCATCCCCAAGAGGATGGCGCCGACCATCGGTATTGCAGTGGACCACCGGCGCCGCAACAAGTCGGTCGAGGCCATGCAGGGCAACGTCCGCCGCCTGAAGGAGTACAAGAGCAAGCTGATCCTCTTCCCCAAGACTGCCAACAAGCCCAAGAAGGGAGACAGCTCGGTAAGTGCCTGGTCATAGTGGTTGTGTTGAGGTCTTATAGAGCCATATTGGGGTTATCGTGGATGATCATCATGCAGGATTCTATGATTGCTTTGTAGCTGTTAGTTGTCGGCCCGCCCTTAAACCCCAATCATCATCATCATGCTTTGTAGCTGGAATGTGGAGTAAAAATTGTGGCTTTAAATGAGCCTACAGTGTGGAAAATTACAAAAGCGTGTACATAGCAATATCAATTCCCTTATCTGCTTGCCAGAGTTAGTTATTGCTTATGCCAATTCTTACCATTTTCCATGGCCCTATGATTACATTCGTAAATCAATTATTAGGGCTCCAATTATCCAATATATTTGAAAATAAGGATTGGACACAGTATAAGATTGGGGAAAAGGAGTGGCAAGATCCGCAGAGTCCATAAGGTGTATAATTCCACAGGGTGTCGTTTTCCACCCGATTTTCCTTATGCTAGGACAGTGGACACTCATCTTGATCATGCTGGCTTTTAATCAGTCTGTAGTACAATATCCTGTGTGTGCGTTGCTTGGAGCTGAATTGAGGGGCGTCGAAACGCCCCCCCCCCCCAGTGTCAGAAAAGTGGCCCGTTTCTCCGTTATTCTGAACTTGGAAGTTTTGTTCCGTGAAAACTTTGTAAAGAATGTTTTTGTTTTAGTCTGTGGGTGCAAATGGCTGACGAGTACAAAGAAATGGCAGAAGAAGATAGACAACAAATAACATACATCATTATATTTACAGACTGCCAGCTCCATAGGAGTGAGGTTGTCTTCCCTCCTTTAGTGATGGCAGCCTGTACAAATAACAGTGTATGTTAATTTGTGTATATCTTCCCCAGCCATTTTTTGTTCTGCTGCATGACATTTATTTCGCCAGCTGAGCGAAACATATTGTTCTGCAAACTTAGAATCGATGCGACACCCACTTTTTCTGACCTGGCCCCCCCCCCCCCACCTGCTCCCGTCCCCCACCCTGCTCCTGCCTCCCTGCTCCGCGAAGTGTTGTGCTGAACACCGACGCACGCGCGTGGGGCTTGATCTTTTCGTAACAACCTCTACTTTCTGTGGCAATCTCCTCCTCACATACACATTCCATTTCATTGCTACTCTTGCTCCCTGCTGCCTAATGTGAAGTGACTGGCCACACCGCGCTCAGCTGACTGCTTTGTGCACTCACTAAGCTGTAGTTGGGGCCAGTGATGGATTTCTGGCCGTTTTCTGGTCCGGTGTTTTGCTCTCTTCAGTGAGTTACTCCCGTCTCAGCCACCTTAGCCTATTCGGGTTCAGCGAATCCGCTGCCGACAGTAAACATCAGTTGAGATGCAAACTGTTGCCCACAAATGCAGTTACGTTGTCTTGACACCCACCAGAAAAGTTTCAATTCATTCTGCACTTACAGAATATAGGGATATTTAGCGCTTCTGTACACACGACTCTTATTACTTGCGAATATGTATCCTATATTGCAAATCTAGATGGTATATTCTAAGAGCTCGACGAATCCTTTACTACAGTTTGTTCACAAAGTTTGCACCTCCACGGGCGCGAATGCGCGGCAGCATGACCGGGATTAGCTTGACCCGAAGTCGGCTGAGGCCGAACACGACGACGTTAATCTCATTGACAGAGAGCCAAAGTACGGACACCAGAACAAACGCGGCCAGAAATCAACGCGTGGTGGGGCTCTGCTAGAACATTCGATTCTATTGATCCTGATAAACGGCTAGTGTTTCCTGTCTCCATCGTTTCGCACGCCTCCCTGCTCTCGTTCCCCGTCTGCGCTCGCCGCAACCACTTCAGACACCTCCACACGCCAGTAGAAAGACGGACGCAACATGCTACAGTCTACGGGATACCCCTCGCCACCCTATCCAGTCGGCTTACACCACACGCTCCTCGTCCTGTTAGCACGTTGCTAACCGCGACTCTCTCTGCGACTCCCCTGATCCTCACCCCATCCGAGAGACCCGATGCTGGCCCCCATGTGCCTGTCTCTCTGCCGCCCTATCGAACCGGTTCACATCTCCCCCGTGCTGACTTTGTGATGTTGTCTCCCTGCAGGAGAGGAGGAGCTTGAAGCTGGCTACCAGCTGAAGGTGCGAGCTGATCCCGATCGCGACCAAGGAGCGAACACCGGCGCAAGCTTGCGCGTGCCGTCTCGGCCGATCAATCACGACGACGACAAGGAAGTTCCAGCCTCAACACCCCTCGGAGGTGCAGTACGGACGGCACGGCCAGTGCTGCTGCTGGCTGGCTGTGGCTGTCTACGCAAGCTGCGGCGCCGGAGGGGCTCATCCAATGGAGACGTTTCACTGCCGCTCGTGGAGCATAGGCCAGAGTGGCGGTGCATAGGCCAGTTGTGATGTGAAAGGGGAGTAGGATCGTGACCTTGTCTAGTTGATAGAGATGGTGTGGGTTGTTGTACTATTTGGGCACAGCGCTGTGCCTTGAAGCCAATACGATGTTGGATGAGACGTGACGTGCACAGCCTCGCCGTCAGGTCATCCAGTTCATGTATTCAAATTCATGTCTTTCATAAAAAGTAACTGGAATTGAAGTTCTGTGGGGGGGGGGCGTGCTAATAAACGTACCGCCTAGGTCTTTCCGCTGGAGCGCCGACTGACTGACTGGCTGGCTATCAGTCTTGGTTTTATGAGCTTGCCGTTAGTTTTGTTGCTGGGGGAGTGCTTGTGACCTGGGGTCCCGTTTTTCGTTTCGTGCTGGAATAAGTGCCTTGTTAGGTGTTGACTGGCTGTTTGGTTTGTGCTGTAGACCTGAGTAAGTAGCTGTTTTGCCGGGTTGCTGACCTGCGCAGTTCCCGCAGCTGCTGGTTTGTGCTGCGAGATGGCTGCAGCCGTGTTTGGTTGTTGGCAGCTGTGGAGACCCGCTGACTGACCAACGGGGACTTGTTCCTGGTGTGTTTCAGAGTCGCGCCACGGCCCGCATGTGGGGCCTGCGTGCCAAGCGCGCAAAGGAGGCCGCCGAGGACCAGGAGATCGCCGGCAAGGCCGCCGCCAAGAAGGCAGCCAAGGGCAAGCCTGTCAAGGGCAAGAAATGAGCTCACTGACCGCCTGTTACTTGTCCAATACACCGCCTCACTGTGGAAACTGGCAGTCTGAAGGGACGGGCAGAGAGGTACGGTGGACTGGGGTGCTGGGGTGGTTTAGAGGGCGCCACGTCTGCGGGTAGTTGCACCGCTGCGCTGAGAGGAATGGACGCAGGGATAATGAAGGAGACGGTCGCGGTGGGGCCAGCCACGGTAGTAGACTTCAACTGATCACTTACCTTTCTACATTCCAAGGTGGGGTTAAAACGGGTCGCGCTCGCGCGTGCAAAAAGTGCCGCTTAGAATGCTATGAAATCGGTTGATACGGTACAAATGGCTCACTAATTGATAACGCAGACTCGACTGCGGATTTTTCTTCTGAACAACCGAGTAGCTTTTACACGTCCTCTAGCCACAACCATTTTGGACACGCCTTTGGCATGTCTTGATAAAGGAGTTGTACAAAACGCTTACTCAAAATTTGTGGCAAACCCTGAAGATTACGCATGGATGCTACGACGAAGCCTTGGTCTTTGAAGCATTAAGATACGAAGAGTAATAAGTACTTTCATGGGCGCCACATAACCCACGTGGCTGAGGCGCCCTTAAGTCTAAATAATTGAAGCACTTTCATTTGAATATGTTTCAATATGTGTTGAAGTCGAGGCGAGGCTGGTTGGCTTTTGTGCCATTTTGACAACTGCATGATGCCCGTCTGGGGAAGGTTTGGCGTACGTCGGCTGGGTAATCGACCGGTGGGGGGTAATAGGATGTTGGGAGCAACGCGACAGAGATAAATCCCTGGTGTGGAGATACTAAAAAGTTCACTGTGTGGAGATACTAAAAAGTTCACTGGGAACATCAGCGGACCCAATAAGAAATGTGGGGAGCAAAGCGACATTGATATAAATCCCTGGTGTGGAGATACTAAAAAGTGAATTGGGAACATCTGCAGCGGACCCAAACAACTCAATCGTCCAACACACGTCTGTCATGGGTTCGTGTTTATTGTAAGGGCACAGTTTTCTCAGAGCAGTCTGTGGGAAAAGATTGCACACATATGCGGCCCATATCACTCTGCGCGCCGGCCGGTCACGTCCACCGACACGGTCGACGCCGGCCGGGCCACCGAGCGGGCTCCTCGGCTGAATACGTGTTACTGAGCATTGCGAGAGATGGCCGCTGCCGACAGCGCCATCTATAAACAGACTAGTGCTGCCACTTATAGCGGTGTATGTAGCCGGTGCCTCGGTCCTGCGGCGGCGGCGCAGGTCAGTCCAGTTCGTATCACAGGGAGAAGGCGCGGCGGCACCAGACATTGTCAGATCACCAGTGCGGAGAGAGTCATGTGGTATGTGCGAGGACGCGACGATGGACACCCCGGGTCGTCACAACGGTATAAGCGGGGGCGAAAAGTGGTAAATCAGAAGGAGCAGATTCGAGTGTAGGCGTCTGGGCCCCGATTGCAAGCGGAGGAAAACAAACGGTTCGGTACAGAAGTGACCTGACATCCGCTGTCACTCTGTGGTCTCATACACTGTCATACACGCACACGCACGCACTTCCTCTTTGATTCGATCGGTAACAATATAAGAGGGGGTATTCACAAGCATCAATCTGGGCTGATAAACACTAATTTAGCGCGTTAAAAACAAGTTCAAAGGCACAATGTCGAGGTCCTTGAACCTGCGTGAAAACGCTTCACTCGTTTTCGTTTCGTCAATGTCTCCGTCAGTCCCCGAGAAGACTTGGCTTCGTAGAGAGGGAAGGCACGGATTGGTCGCTGGGTCGATGACGTCAGGCGCTCGCGGGCCAATCAGCGCCGGGCGGGATGTCTCATTGCACTGCGGTGGCTTCGTGCCGATGTGGCGGTCGCACCGCTACGTGAGCAGCTTTATGAAGAGCACGGCCAGGGAGATGTTGAGGACGATCACTGCCATGATGAGCCGCTGTCGGGACAGCCAATCCTGCCGACACAGCCAAACAAACCGCCGCTGTTAGGTGACGCCCGAAAATACAATACAAAGCAAGCTGATACATATACCTACTAAACTGAACTGTCCAAATATGTTCTTATACATACCTTTACTAAACTGAACCGTCCAAATATGTTCTTATACATGTACTAAACTTAACTGTCCAAGTAGTTATTCCCATGCCCACTTGATCCTGTGTCTCTTCTGATGGCTCATCAGTCATCAAATTATCTTCCGAACGTTCATGGTTTTCTTTTTTTTATTTTTGTATTGTTCATCCTATGCGATCCACCACCTGGTGTTGTCGATTCGCCAGAAAAGCGAATGTGGTTTGTCAGAAAAGCTGGCGTAACTGAGCCAGAATATGAAAATGACCAGCTTCCACCAAACTGATAGCTTCCCAATTTCGACACAGAGCTTGCTCCAAAGATGTCGGGCGCAAAAGTTGAAGAAACCAGTTCCTTCTGAAAATGAATATATATATATATATATTGTTGTGTTTGAACCTACACCACCACCCAGCAAAAGGTCACAATAGGTCACCCTATCACTCTCCCACAGATATTCCCTCTAACATCGCACAGCTTCCAGCTCACTCTCAGCGAACTGACCTTGACTTTTGGATTGACCACGTAGAGGAGCGGGTTGGCCCTGTACATATCGGCCTCTGCCGCTTCTCTGCGGACGTCCTCTCGGCGATGTGCGGCCAGCAGGTTGGCCTCCTCGCGCGGCATCACCCTCGCCTTCACCGGCAGCGCCGCAACGTCCGGCAGCGACTTCTTCCGCTGCAACGCGCCGCTCGACGACAGCGACGGCTGGCGGACACAACAGGAACTAATTATATGACGGCAGGTGGTACTGATCACCTCAAACGTCAACGACAATCCACAGATCAATCACAGTCGACTTTGTCATCCTCGTTTCATAAACCTCATTTCGTGACGTCATCAGCCGGAAGACAAGGCAAGCTTAGCTTGGGCTTCCGACTCCCGATTTGACCCCTCGATTTTTTAAAGAGAAAGTTTTCAAGTCAAGGTGACCTCCAGAAACTGGAAGAACCGAAACAGGCCATTATAATACATATTTAAAATAACAGCAAAGAAACGTAGACAGAGGCGCAGTGAATAATTGCCCCTTCCCTTTACGGGTCACGGGAGCCCGTCGAGAATGGCCCAGTCAGATACCCTTTGCAATAACTGAGTGGCTTTCAAAAAGCCACAGCGGAGCCCTCAGCCCAGGCGAGAGGTCACTGGTGCATGTAAGAGACACTGAAGGGCTTTCGAAGCCAACCCGGGGGCCTCTTGGGCATGTCCAAGAGGACATGCCAGGGACATGACATGAGGACTGTCCAGGGGCCATTGAGCCCACATAGGAGCCCTAAAACCTGTCCAGGGGCCTCTTGCATGTCCAGGGGCCCATTGAAGCCTCCCAGGGTCCCCAAGAAACCTGCCCAGGGGCCTCTTGGGCATGTCCAGGGGCCCATAAATGAGCATTTCCTGAGCACGTGCTGCGGTGAAGCATGTGTAATGTGTATAGCGTAGAAGTGTTGGTAAACCATGTTGGATACATCATGTCCAGGAATTGTTCCTAAAAAACATTGTATATGTAATGCAATAATGTATTGATGCATATTTTTGGGACTTATTCAAGTTTACAATGCGCATTTTGTATTTCCACCCGGTATAAAATCGTAACAAAATCGACTTGAAATACCACATTAATGGCAAGTGCGTGTGAGAGTGGGTGCCGTTTGGGTGCGTGTCCACCTGAGTGAGTGCTGGTTGGTTGTGTGTGTGTGTGTGTGTACGTGAGTGGGTGCCGGGTGGGTGCGTGTGCCCGTGAGTGTGGGCGCCGGGTGGATGCATGTGCAGCAACTGACCGTGGCGCCTCGGCGTGCCGCCGGGCCGGGTGTGACGGTACTCTCGGTGCGTTTGACTGCTCCTCCTCCAGAGGCCGGCGCCAGCAGGCTGGCCGCCTCCTCGGGTGTGTTGGGGATGAACAGGCCGCCGGTCATCTCCTGGTCGGCCAGGTTAGGCAGCGTCTGGCGGCGGCCGCCCGGTGGCACGTCCTCCGGCTCGGGAGGTTCGGGCACGCCCGGCGGCGGCCGCGAGTTGCCCCGCACGCGCGCCACCAGGTCGGCCGGCAGCCGCACCGGCGGCGGCTCCGGCTGCGGCGTCTGGCGCGCCGACCGGCTGAACCGGTCCACGGACACGTCGCGGCTCGGCGGCCGCCGGTAGTGGTCGAAGTGGTCGTTCATGGCCGCCTGAAACTGCGTCCCACCACCACACCAGCGGCCGGACCCCGGGAGTTGGGGCCCGCGGTTTGGCCGTGCCGCTGGCGCGCGCCAGCATCCGTCCGCGCGGCCGGCCGTCGCCGCTGTCCGGCCCGGCCGCCCCTGGCTGATGCTGATGATACAGACTGTTCTCCATGGCATGACTGTCTCCGTTCAGCCGGTGGTCGCCCAGCGCCGCTGACGGGTCGCTCTCCCCAGCCTGCTGCGTCAGGGGCGACATGGGCGTCATGGGCGACTTGGGCGACTTAGGCGTCATGGGCGGCATAGAGTAAAGCGGCGCTGGTGCTGGCGGCTGCGACACCATCACCGGCTCCAGCTCGTGGTCGGCTCCGTCGTCTGCCCCCAGGCCGGGCGGCAGGCCGTTGGGCGGCGGCGGCTGCTCCTCTCCGCGCGGCCTCACGTACAGCGAGCGCGTCCGCTGGTGCAGTGAGTTCTCGTCGCGCGGCTTTGGAAGGCCGAGTGTGTTCATGTTGGCGGCGCCGCCGCGCGCCTCCAGGCGGGAGCGGACCACGTCTGAACCTGTAGGGAGAGGTATGACAGTCAGATGGGGCGCGCTTCACTGAGGTCAGTCAGTCGGGTGACACAGATTGTATTCGCGGTCAGAGCTGATGCTACGGCCTACGATTGTATTCGAGGT
Organism: Semibalanus balanoides; assembly: GCA_014673585.1. NCBI lineage: Eukaryota > Metazoa > Arthropoda > Thecostraca > Balanomorpha > Balanidae > Semibalanus > Semibalanus balanoides. Next base: position 23,907 of record VOPJ01004024.1, read on the forward strand.
CGGAGGCCAATCTGACGCTTCTTCAGGCCCACCAACCGGAGTAGGGTTCTTGAACGCCCCGATGATTTGATGTTCGTGTTGAGTTCATCTTTAACGCACCGAAGCTCGAAATACGCTTCGAGACGGAAGCCTCTCAAGAACATCCCAACGTCAAATCGCCCGTGTCACTGCCAGAAAAGAACGAAGACAGACCAGTGCCTGGGGCTAGTGTTGCTACTTGCTAGACGGCCATTCATACTTCGCACGAAACCATTAAGCAGCGCGCCAATCCTGTTATCTGACTCATCCTACTTTTCCTTCCTCTACGGCATACATTCTCACTGCGCAATTTGCGGAATGCGGATGCCAGTTTATCTCCTGGAAGTTGGAGCCGTCTGGGGAACAGCTGGCGGCGCCCGGCTGCGGGGCCTGCGCTGTTATACTGTGCCGGCACACACGGCGGCCAGACGGCACAGCATCCGGAAAGGCCACGGCGGCTGCACGGCCGAGACGAGATGGGACGGTCGCTTAGCACGCAGGCATCGGAGACGGCGCGGCCAATGCCTGGCTAATGTTTCTCTGGCTATTAGTGTCCTCGACAAAAATAATACCGGGGTGGAAAGGTGCATTGTTCGTTCTCCGTTGGGCACGTCACAACAAGTTTTGTTTGGGCTCAGCATTTGGTTCCACATTGTGAATGCAGGGGCGTCGACACGCGAACAAAACTGGTGCGTCTTTCTGCTCGGGGCGGCACCTAGCATGGTGGCGGCACCTGGCTGAAGGGCCGGTGACCCAGTTGAGGGGTGGCATCATTTTTAGAGGCACACCCTGGCTGAAGGCGGCATCTTTTTCTGAGGGGCGCACCTGCAGCTAAAGGGGCGACACCTGGCTTGAAGCGGGGCGGCATTTTTGGGGGACGCACCTGACTTGGGTGGCGGAATCTGGGTATGGGACGGCGCCTCGTCGAGGGCGGCACCTATAATGGTGGCGGCACATTGGAACGTCAAACCAAAGTGATGCGACTAGTCTGAATGGTCTGTTAGGCGTCGACGCCCCTGTGTGAATGCATATCAAACCAGATGATGTATACAATCTTAGGCTTAGAGACAATGCAGAACCTAAACTATAGAATATTGCAAGAAAGGTGGCCTCTTTTTTCTCCGCTTGTTTAGCTGAAGTGCCGCCATGTGTGGGGCGCATGGCTGCCGGCGCCGCACCTCCAGGTTCTGACTGGTCTCCCGACTGTGGGTCGCTCTGCACTAATTGCACGTGACTCCACACCTCAGATTTAGCGGCGGCCGGCCAGCAGCTGGGTAGCAGCAGCGGCAGCAGCGATGGCAGCACCGATGGCTCCCGGCCCGGCGGCGGCGGCCCAGCCAGCTATTTCTGGCGGCGTGCCCCGTCCGCCGGGCCGCCGGGCCGCCCGGCGCCGGCAGACCCGGAGCCCTCCCTCCCGGCGTATCAACACAGCACGCGCTCCTGCCGGCCCAGCCAGCCGGAAGTGAGCGGAGCGCCGCCGCCGCCGCCGTCTGCTCCAGTTGAGATGACCGAGACCTGGTGGGTCTGGACACGCGGCAGGCCAGGAAGACGGGATGGAGCCCGCAGTCTACCGCCGGCCAGACCCGCCACCGTCTGCACCTGATCGGCTGCATATACTGAGCTATGATCTACGGTCACGGCAGGGTTACCCCTGACTCGGAGAAAACGGGACGTCACCACTAGAGAGTAGTAACATTTCACAACAGTGGGACATTCACTAACCGGTGCGAGTCTCAGCCGCTACCACAGCTGTATACAGAGCATCGATTCCGGTAAACGGCTGCCGACTGTGGAATGTGACGACCGCGTCATCACACGCCGGCGGAAACCGTTTTCAGTTCGCGGAACGGAGCCGGGCGGCCTCCGTTGTTCCGAAGCCGCCCCTGATGAGTCAGTGGTGAGCGTCGTGTTAACCTTCACCTGGGGCACGAGCCAGTCGGACCGATCGCTGGGCGTGACGAAACTGCTCCGGCCGGCCGACAGAGCCGAGGCCCGAATCTCGGTCACGAAGGCACACACTGCCACCGCCGCCGCCGCACGGTAGCCGGTAGTGGTACGACGCAGGCATGCCAGAACAATCCCAGGGAGATCTACCCCAACAGCTGCGGTATACTCCGTACGGCGTAGTTTCGTTGGCGCGTAGTTAGAGTCTAGAGAACAATTAATCACCCCTTAGCTCCATGAAACACATTGTGCATATAAATACAAATTACAAACGTTTTTGTCTCTGCCTGAGAGATACAAACACTTAAGCTAGTATAATAACACAATGTTGAAATTCCCTGACATGTCGACGATAAGTTGTAAAGTATAACGCCTGGCACATTAAGAACAACACTTTTTCACCAGAGAGAAACATCCATTTTGCGCAGCATACCTCATCCGACCGTGTTACCTGGCTGGTGGAAGTCGGGGGCGAACTGTTTGGCGTGAACACGGGCGATATCCGAGTCCTCCCGTGAGTGCAGGGCGGCGATATCAGCCTGTTCTGCCTTCCCGCGGGCCGTGGCCGTCCTGAGGGCACAATGGGGATAGCGTCAGTCTCTGAACAAAACCCTCCAGTCTCCGGCCAGAACCCTCCGGTCTCCGGATAGAACCATCCGGTCTCCGGACAGAACCCTCCAGTCTCCGGCCAGAACCTTCCGGTCTCCGGCCAGAACCATCCAGTCTCCGGACAGAACCCTCCGGTCTCCGGCCAAAGCCCTCCGGTCTCCGGACAGAACCCTCTGGTCTCCGGCCAGAACCCTCCAGTCTCCGGCCAGAACCCTCCAGTCTCCGGCCAGAACCCTCCAGTCTCCGGCCAGAACCCTCCGGTCTCCGGACAGAACCCTCCGGTCTCCGGCCAGAACCCTCCAGTCTCCGGCAAGAACCATCCAGTCTCCGGCCAGAACCCTCCGGTCTCCGGACAGAACCCTCCAGTCTCCGGCCAGAACCTTCCGGTCTCCGGCCAGAACCATCCAGTCTCCGGCCAGAACCTGCCGGTCTCCGGCCAGAACCCTCCAGTCTCCGGCCAGAACCATCCAATCTCCGGCCAGAACCCTCCGGTCTCCGGACAGAACCATCCAGTCTCCGGCCAGAACCTTCCGGTCTCCGGCCAGAACCATCCAGTCTCCGGCCAGAACCTTCCGGTCTCCGGCCAGAACCTTCCGGTCTCCGGACAGAACCCTTTGGTCTCCGGCCAGAACCCTCCGGTCTCCGGCCAGAACCCTCCAGTCTCCGGCCAGAACCCTCTGGTCTCCGGATAGAACCCTCTGGTCAGCGACTACCGACCGACCCCGCCGCAGATCAGGTCAGTCCGTTACCACACAAAACAAATGGGTTACCGCTCAGATACTAAAGAACATTCAGTCATACGTTATTACGGCAAAATTGCGAATCGATCTTCCACTCACAGGAAAAAAGATCCATAGTCGCTTTACGATATAGGTACCTATGCTATATGTATTACACCAGTATTGTTCAGATAAAAATAGCATTTCATTACGGACATTCAATCGCCGGGTTGGGTTCCATTTCAATGATTTGTGCCGGCACCTTTCATTAATTCACTCGGTCCCGGCGGCTCTGCGGTGATCGATTCTCAATAGTCAATCTGTGCCGGATCGCCACCGGTCGTCCCCCCCCGCTCGATGGCCGCCACGCAGCCACGGTCACGTGACCGGCGGAGGGGGGGGGCGATGTCTGCAGAGATAGGAGATTAAATCAGTGCTTCCCATCCCTCCGACACAATTACCCCTTTTAAGCAGTCAGAGGAGGCCATTACCCCACCATTCAAATTGTATACCGATTTATTAAAAATAGGTGGAATTGTTTCCAATGTGTTGGTTGCAACTGTGCTGGGGTGAATTTCCATCAGAAGCGTCGCAACTCGCAATAAAAACGACGACTGAGAGCGCAGTCACACTGTATGATTCCCTGTTCTTTACCAAATTCTCCATTTCCCATTCCGCGCAGCGCGTTGCCGGAAATCGGAGTGGTTGCTGGAGGCGAGTACTTGCTTGCTGCTCTGCATGTCATTTTTAGGACAGACGGTTTCCGTTTTTAAGCGTAAAATAAAAGAACACGTAGGAAATAGGTTGCGTTCTGTGCAGCTGTTATGATTGTCCGAGTATGGGTTTAGCCGAAGGGCATTGCATTTAAGCTGTCTAGCCGAACATTTATGGGTCAAGCTTCACAGGCCTCGTTACTGCCGGAAAACGGCTCTTACCCCAAATGAGGTCATGACCCACCGTTTGGGAGCCACTGGATTAAATGAAGCGTGGTAACTATGACGTGTTGATATATGGGGTTTCTTGCTGTGAAATCAGGCAAAGGCGTTTCAGTGGTGAAGATATCTAGAGTTGCACAAGCGACAGATTTCGGTCACCAGATATGTGTGTGGGATGATGATCTGTGATTGGTGTTGAGGTCACGTCTGGGTCTGGCCCGATGATCTTCGAGTGGGGACACCGGGTCGAGTCTGCGGCAGGTAAAGTGAACGATTAATTGGTGAACGGGATTCGCGCAATCGATTTGAGGTTAAGTTTGGTATGCAATGATCTCTGCATGCAATGATCTCTGCTTAGACAGAATGAGAATGTGCTATATCCCAGAATGTAATCTTAGACAGAATGTGCAAATATCTCAGAATGAAACATTTAGAAAGGATTTGGACGAAATAAAATCCGCCACAAGAATGTGTTATGCATCTGCCTACCACTGTGATGCTAAATATAACCCTGTAAATATTCGCATTGATTCTCATGAGCGTGATCACATCTTCACCACTAGCCTAAACTGCTAATTCCTTCTTCGGGAAGAACTCCCCTTTTGCCGTAGCGTCTCGTGCGAAGGGACAACCCGGTAAACAGCGGGCGCGCTGGTAAACAGGCGTCATTGTTGCCGGCCGGTGTCGGCCCGGATCCGCGCCATAGTGACAGTGTTGTTCTGCCGGCCGGGATGTAATGCCGCCGGCGGCCAACACAAATAGCCGCGGGGCAGACACCGCCGGTCGGGGGAGCGTTATACAACAGGGGTACCCACTGAGCTACGCACCTCTGAGCGGCGGGGCAGACATAGCCGCGGGGCAGACACCGCCGGTCGGGGGAGCGTTATACAACAGGGGTAGCAGCTCTGAGCGGCGCTGCCGACATAGGTCAATAAACGGCAGCAGCCTCAATGAGATCTGCTTAGAGCTGGTTGGAGGTCAGCGCTGTGGTGTGCACCGCAATTCAGCTGTGAAACGGGCAGACTGCGATGGGGGCTTTGACGTAGTCTTTTACGCTAAGATTGGTGGTATCTTGAAAATGGATGCTTCCTTGAAAATGGATGGATCCCAAGTCGAGCGACTAAACTTGAATTCCTAAAACTGTGTCACATTGAGTCGTTTTCATGAACTAGGTAGGTCAACTAGGTTTCATAACTCGATTTAACCCTATTACTGTCGGGGGGGGGGGGCCGAGCGGCCCCTGAGGTTTTTTCGCGTACGGGTCTCATAACTTAACTCAGATTCTTCAAACTTGCTGGATTTTCCTAACATGGCATTGCGCATCGAATGTGTACTTTTTTTTTTCCAAATTGAATCATTAGGAGGGGTCCAAGACAGTTTTTAGGGGGGCGTGTTCGGCCGTTTTGACACAAAATCTTTGCATGGTTAAGCACTCAGGAGAGTTGTGTGTTGAAGAGAAGTGTTAGCAAAAACAGACATCGGTAGAGAATTGATTGTTTTTTCAGATGGCTATCTTCGGAAATGTCCAAAATTTGAATTTTGAAATCCATTTTTTTTTTACTTATTTTTTTCACAAAATGAGCAAGTTTTTTATTTTAAAGACGTTTCAAAAACCAAGATTGTATGTGAGAGAAAACATGCCAAATAATATGTGTTTGAAAGTTTCAGGGTGATATCTAAATATTTGATGACCTGATGTCAGGTCAAATGCTAACCTGTGCTGATGAGTAGCTTTATGTGCGGATGTGTGGAGTTGCGGTGTGTGTGTGTGTGTTGTGCCTGTGCTGCCCATCTCATGTTTTATATCAGCGACCTGACGCCAAGAATAGCCATTTGTAATGGAATGGGTGCATCGATTTCAATACAGACATACATACATGACAAACCTTCCAATATAAAGTATATGATTGAAAAATGAAAAACGAGGGTTTTAATGCATGCATCGATCCAACTATGTCAGTATCATGTCATCTTAGGCCCTTCTTGATGAAAAGGAATGAATTTTTTAGTCAGTGACCTTTTGATAAGGTCATTCAAGGTCACCAACACCTTTTTATCAAAACTCGTGACAACATCATAGAGACTCACAAATGTCTTCAAAATGTTTGTCTCTTCATACGCGTCTTTTGATATGCATTTTGACCGACTTTACGGTCACCTTGATTTGACCTTGACCTTGACCCGGGGTCAAATTTTTCGATTGAAACAAAAATGATATGATTCGAAACCGAAATGGACGAGAGAAAACGATGTTTACCAAAAAAATAATGCTGTATATACTTTAGATAAACAATTATTAACGAACAAACAATTGCTGAAAAAACAGTTTTTTTAAACATTTTGACCTCTACAGTCCAAACCATTTGACCTGAGTCATTTCTTGATGCCTCAATCGTGAAAAGACAATTAAAAAGGCTTACAGTTAATTTTTTCGGAATTCCTCCTAGCTGTCATAGTTTCCGAGATTAAATGCAGCGTGTCCTGAAAATAATCATTTTTGACAAAAATAATTTTTTGATGACGTCATTTGACCTTGAAGATAAGTGACCCCAAGGTCACCAAAATTTAACAAAAATAGAGTTTATGTGACCTAGTCACACACCAAGTTTCATGTTTCTAGCTCTTATGGCAGCGGAGATCTGAAGGGGGGCCGAATGAGCCCCCCCGGACAGATTCGTATACTTTTCATCCCTCCAGGAATAGGGTTAAAAAGGCGTTCGATGTATTTTTGAAAAATTACATAGCTGGATTTCGCGTGAGCTCAGCTTTCGAATGGCGCATCTCCCGTACGTTGACCCCTCCGAACCCGGCCCTCAGACGAACTGTGCCGCCGCGGCCGGGGCAGCTTCAAAGTTGCCTGCTGAACTTCAAAGCTGCCCCGACAGGGCCGGGGAAACATTTTTGGGAAACTTGCTTTGCAAGCCATTAGTTAAATTGAAAAATAATTTATAAACGCAAGTACAATTCCAGCCTGAAAATGCATACATCTTGGTGCGACTATCTGTGGCAAAAATGTGTCTAAAATTGCGCTTCCGGTGCACTTCTAAAATGTTTGTGTGTGTTGGGGGGGGTGGGGGGTCAAGGGAGACTAACCTTGTAAACTTTATCTTGATGATAATTATTCTCCGGTCTAAAGGGGCATCATTTCCGGTCCAAAAGGGTGCAGCCGACACTCAACGAATTCAGAGGGGCAGCGTTGATAATAGGGGTGCAGCGTCTGGTGGCGAGATTCCGCCTTGTTTACCCGAGCGTCGGCCGGCGCTCCCGCCCCAAATGTGCGTCCGCACCAACGGCGCCCAGGGCCAAATGACTGTGTGCAACACAAAAGGACTTACGGCGCCTTTTTGGGAGTCCCAGACCAGGCCCAGGAGAGGCCGCCCTCCAATTGGGTGAAGCCACTTTTTAATGGTCATACCCCGCCTTAACATCATCCCTCTCCAATCTTTGGCCATAAGTTTGCGATCTCGAATTTCGGATTGATTCGACGTCGAGTAAGGTGGTTGGTCGCCTCTCGAGACTGCGGGTCGAAAAACGGTAGCAGTCAGTGAAAGGGGAGCAGCCGGCCAGAAAACTAGACTTGACTTAACAGACACGGCCCCCACTCACGCGAAAAATGAACTCCTTCAGGTTTCGCCTAATAATTGTCTCTCTTTAGGTTACGCCGCCGTATTCTCTAAAGGCCAATTTTCGAAGTCAAAGCCGAAAAGTTGGTCAAAGGATGGGCGGAGTCAAAACGCCCCGGGAGTTATTTCATCCGACTGGTTCGAGAGAACAAAAAGTAGGGAAGGTGTGTCCCGCTTAATTAAGAACGGAAGAGACACAACAAAGGAAGAGCAGATGGACAAAAACAGGATTACTTTTCAGTTGGCCCCCACCTAGATGAAAAAGGCTTTTATGTCTCGATAACCAAAAGCAGATAAAGATACTGTAGGCGTCGTCTCCCGTATAAACATATTCTATTGCACGGTCACTCTCGAGCATGATTTCCCCCGCTATAGTATTTAGGTAACAAAAAGTTGCAACAGGCGCACCACACCACAAGTTTAATTACTGTGTTCAGTATTTAATGTCCGAACATGCTCGAACAATTGGCGTCACGGTATGGTGCATTCGAATTAAAATGCGCCCGTGTCAAGTGCAAGTTTTCCCTATGGAATACAGAAATAAGGATTTGTTGCGACTGATCGCCTTAGAACCGATCACTGTGAGACTGATCGCTTGGCACTGATCGTATCGGTCTGATCGCTCCGGGTCTGCTGTCTAACCACCTGAAGCTGTTAATTTGAGGCCACCAATTGCGATTGCATGTTTCATAAGCGTTTGATTGTTTGTTTTCGTTTGCTCTTAGCTATCATAGTCTCCGATATATTTTGGGCTTCTGAAACAAAGTCTACAACTTTGAAAATTTGACATTTGATGACATCTCGGGACCTCAATATTGACCCAAGCTAAACAAAAATGTCCAAAGAAACTTCGAATGTCCTTTTTGAGAGCTTTCGAACATTTTTCGTGACTTTCAAGCAATTCTAGTTTGCGAGTTAGCGAGGAGGGGGTAATTTTTACCCCCACCACGGCCAAGTTGTCTCAGAGGCCCACTGGGGCGCGAGTTAAGATCGTACCGGATAGATACTCTGCCTGAGTACCTCTCTACATAGAGTATCTGTCTCTCTGTCGGATTTATATCATCACACAATTCACACAACTATTTATGTCCCTGTTCAAATGTCAATACAAGTGTTTTGGCGCCGTATGACAAATGCAGTCGGTGCGCCTATAAGCCCAAATTATCATCATCATCGGTGTCTCGCACCCCAGCTCTTAGAGGTCCTCTCTCGTAAGTCGAACACGACCAGTTTCCAGCCGCGGCGCTTTCGAAACTCAGGCACCACAGCACACCTGTACTTAATACTCCATGCGTGTCTCACCAGTCACCATCATAACACACACTTTGTAGTCTTCACTGCTCCGGTGGACTGGACCACTCCGGCCGGTGGACTGAGTTACTCCGGGACTGAGTTACTCCGGGTCTGAGTTACTCCAGGTCTGAGTTACTCCGGGACTGAGTTTACTCGCTGGTCTGAGTTACTCCCGGGACTGAAGTTACTCGGGGGGGGGGGGGGGGGTCTGAGTTAACTCTCCAGGTCCCTGAGTTACTTCCGGAGGGGGACTGAGTTACTCCGGGTCTGAGTTGACTCCGGGACTGAGTTTACTCACAGGAACCTGAGTTACTCCAGGATTGAGTTACTCCGGGACTGAGTTACTCCGGGTCTGAGTTACTTGTCCGCGGACTGAGTTTACTCGCGGGACTGAGTATACTCCGGGTCTGAGTTATTCCGGTCGGTTCGTACACTGGGTCGCTCCCGGGTCCTGTGAGTTGATCTACTTCCGGGACTCCAGGGAGTTAACATTCCCGGGACTGAGTTACTCCGGGACTGAGTTACTGCCGCGGAACTCGAGTTAACTTCACGGGTTTTGAGTTACTCCGGGACTGAGTTACTCCGGGTCTGAGTTACTCCGGTCGGTTGGACTGGGGTCACTCCGGGGGTCTTGAGTTACTCCAGATTGAGTTACTTCGCACCCCGATGGGACTGAGTTACCATCCACCAAGGCACGCGATGAGTTTACGTCCTCTCCCCTGGGGCACACTCTGACGCTTAGATCTTACAACATGAATACCTACAAGCCTTGCTCAAATTGTTTGAAGTTGGTCCGGGGAACTGTTTTTAGGAGCCACGTGCCACCAACTACTCTTGATCATATATACCACCAATAATACCGTTATGCTTTCCGTAAGCCAGAAGAACGCTAACAGATATCCTATTTCACACCGGCGACTGGAGATGTTTGTAGGATCACTCGTTCCGTCTTTTGAAAGGATCACGGACCGTAACTTGGGAGTTGACTTTATCCAGGGGCGAACTAGAGTTACATTATGCAACTCCGGGAACTGAGTTACTCCGGGTCTGAGTTACTCAACTACTACTTGTGAGTAATAACTACACTACCGTTATTGTCTATGCGAGGTCTGACACTCGGGACTCGCGTGTTGTTGGTCATGGAGTGTTTAACCTCCCTCTTCTCTCACAAGCGGATGGTTATTCTGATCGGACAGAGGCTGTGCGGCCGCTCTGGCGCGTCCGACTGGACACCTCGTCGTCTGGACAACTGGGGAGGGAGGAGGACTGAAGAGAGGAGACTCAGAGCCAGTTCCGCAGCCGACGAACACCTTGCGGCTGTAGCGCTCTCCGTTGTCAGCCGAGCAGGCGGAGCGCGGCGACGTACGACACGGGCTGATGGCCGGCAGGCCGTCCAGCAGGTGCGCCGCCGACGACTCGTCCAGGCCCGGGAAGAACGGCGGCTTACCTGCAGCACAGGACACCGCGCGGGGTCAGACACTCAGCACGGCTACAAACACCGCACAAACAGGCGACACAGACACAGAAGACGTGGAAGAAAGCGAGGTAACCACCGGAATTATATTTTTATCTCATGCGATTAGCACAGATTCCGTAAATAAGAATCAGGCGTAATAGAAGCTAAAATCATGAACGAAGTTCTTGAATGAGCCGCAATGTAGTAGGGACCAAAACGATCACTAATGTGTGTGGCCACATTAGCGTGTTGATAACGTCATAATGGCAATGTTCAGCAGAATTGTGGAACACAACTGATACTCTAACACCGGTCCCGTTCTACCACTGGTGGCTGCGGTGAGTACATGACAGTTCAGAAAACTAACGGATACGAGTCTCGACACAATTCAAACTCCATAACAACCTGCCGGCCTCTGAACACCAATGAAAGGGCGCCAGAAATCTGTCACGTCTATCCGCCAGTAATAGCCAGTCACCCGGAATCCGGATCTGTCCACCACCTCCATCCGCTATCCCGACATATCCACCACCTACACCTGTAAAGGCAGAAAGCTCGCGCTCCAAGTCGCACCAGGCAGTCCGCCCGGTTAACCTTGGATGCGGCCCGCGTAAACTCGTTCCGCGGAGCGTCGGCGGCGAGTGTCCTCGGCAGCCAAACTGCAGTGAAACGCGGTCCAGTCCACACACCCTGCAGTGAACCGCCGCCCGGCCAAACGGCACCAAACAGTGGCGCGGCCAATCCTCGCCGCGCTCCAACGTAAACAGGACTTCTGTCGGGTCACAGCAGCCGGAGCAGGGGTTCCCGGCAGTGACCTGTACCCCCTAGCCGAGCGCCAGCCCCCCCCCCATCGACGGAACAACTGCATCCGCCGCCTCTGACGCCGCTACTAGTGAAAACATGCAGCGAGCCAGCTGTCGTTTTTTTCGGCGTGCACGAGGCGCCCGTCACATGCGGCGACAGTGAGCGGGGCGCGCAGGCGCATCACGTGAACGGCGCGCGGTCCTGCCGGTCACGTGGGCCGCACAGGTGGGCGGTCGGCCGGTCTGCGCCGTCCGCCACCGGCACACTCTGAGCACGTGACACCGAGGCTGTGGAAACGAGATACCGTGGAACGTGCGGCTGGGGCGGCCGGAACTGTACCTTTCCGCCTGCGGGGGAACCTTTCCGCCTGCGGGGGAAACACTGCATGCAAGGAGGAGCTGAGCAGTGAGGCGCACAGAACAGCCGGAAGTGCTGGGAGACAATGGGGAAGACGCCAGATGCATGAATTCCCATCGTGCTACCGACTGCGCTGTTCCCCAGGGACCCAAGTTCCTGATAAAACACATTGACGAATTTCTGCAATATGTTTCTGCAATATGCCTGGTGGTGCATACATGCATATTATCAACAGTACAGCGTAAACCTTAAGTTCTCCAGCGCCACGTGTCAGACATAGCCAGCATACCATTACCACACACCACAGGTGCATTTAAGATAAATTACAATTCAGTCCTCGCAACAGCGCAAGCAAGCTAAAACGCAAACACACTGCGCACGACACGTTCGCAGCTTCAATAGTCGCCTGCCGACCAGTGACATTGCATCGCCAACAGCGGCTCACTGCGTCCCGCGTTATAGAACAGGTGGACCGACGGCGGCGGGGCGGGAGGGTACGTGATGCGGTGTCGGACCTGTGCCGAGCCCTGGCAGATCACCTCAGTCCGGCCCTGGTGTCACCCCAGTCCTCCGTCCACTCTCTCCGCCCTCTCGGCCCTGGTGTCACCCCAGTGGAGCGGACGGTTCTAGCAGGCTCGTATTTCGATAGTTTTGCTGTTTGACAGATATGCCAATCGTTCAGGATGTAGCCTACTGTCGCACAAGGCCATATCTATTCGACAGGAAATCGTGTCGATTTGTCGACATCACGCTACTCTCAGCACAGTCCGCGTTCGTTCAAACCTCGACCACGCAGAGCGGACCGGCGTCGCTGCCAACCGACACGCACCGATCGACACACGCATATCGACCGAGAGAGCGACACGCAACGGCTGACTCACGGTGAGCCGCTGACGGCTTCGTTACCACTTACGTAATCTGGCTAACAGCCGCTGTGTGAGGGGCGGAGAGCATTGCCGGCATTGAGTATTAAATTCGCGACCAACACCAGGTTACCATGGCCCCGTGGGGACAAGACTGATAAAACACACCGGCGCATACTAGATGATACACGAAAACAGTGATGCTATTATATAACACAATTATTAGATATTGAACGTTTAGGAGGCAAAGCTGACCACTGTTTGCTAAATCTGCTCCAGTGTGACGTGTTGGTCGACTCAGTCGACAGTGGTGCCGGGTCGGCTGACTGAGACCGCGGGCTGGCTGAGACCGCGGGCTGGCTGAGACCGTGGGCTGGCTGAGACCGTGGGCTGGCTGAGACCGTGGGCTGGCTGAGACCGTGGGCTGGCTGAGACCGTGGGCTGGCTGAGACCGTGGGCTGGCTGAGACCGTCGGCTGGCTGAGACCGTGGGCTGACTGAGACCGTGGGCTGACTGAGACCGTGGGCTGGCTGAGACCGTGGGCTGGCTGAGACCGCGGGCTGGCTGAGACCGCGGGCTGGCGCCGTGCTGTGCCGTTCCTCCGGCCGGTGCCAGGGCACGGGCCTCAGCGGAGCGCCGGGAGGCACGCACACAAACATACCCCCAGCCAGTCGGCCAGGTCACGCTCACGTGCCTCACATCGGTGACGGTCGGCGGCTGGCGCGAGGCCAGGGGACGAACCTGTCGGCAGCACCACCGCCGATACAACCGACCGTCACCAACTGGAGGCACCACCACCACCACCCTGATCATCACCCGACCGTCACCAACTGATCATCACCCGACCGTCACCAACTGATCATCAACCGACCGTCACCAACTGGAGGCACCACCATCACCACCCTGATCATCAACCGACCGTCACCAACTGATCATCACCCGACCGTCACCAACTGGAGGCACCACCATCACCACCCTTCAACGACCGTCACCAACTGCATCATTCACCGACCGTCAACCAACTGGAAGGCACCACCATCCACACACCCTGCGATTATCACCCATCCGGAGGACGCGGTGACCCAGGCAGGCAGTACCACCACCAGTCGCAGACGCTGACCTGCCGCCTCCTCTCCTCTCAAGTCCAGCCCAGCGGGGCCGACTTAAGCACAAGCCCGACTAACCAGTCCCCTGCCCCCATATACTTCCGGGTCATCAGAGCAGCGCTGACCCATCCACCAGGGTCGAGCTGACCGATCCGACCCCATACCTCAGCACGAGTGACCCGGAGCGCGGCAGGTTCGTGGGCACGCGTCTGCTGCGCCATCCATCCATCGCAGTCCCGCGTGAAACTTTCAGACGACTCGAGGCGTACGAATCCATATTTAAGCGGACACAGCCGACCGAGCGGCCACGAATCGTGCGGTGCCTCGCCTCGTCGGCCGCTCTGTACAGTGTACACGTGGCTGGCCAAGTCCATACCGGCCGTCTTGTGAGACCACCTCCAGCCGTCCTGTGAGACCACCTCCAGCCGTCATGTGAGACCACCTCCAGCCGTCATGTGAGACCACCTCCAGCCGTCCTGTGAGACCACCTCCAGCCGTCCTGTGAGATCACCACCGGCCGTCCTGTGAGACCAACACCAGCCGTCCTGTGAGACCACCACCGGCTGTCATGTGAGACCACCACCAACCGTCCTGTGAGACCATCACCGGCCTCTGTGAGACCATCACCGGCCGTCCGTGGTCAGACCACCACCGTCCGTCCTGTGAGATCACCTCCAGCTTCCTGTGAGGCCACCACCGGCCATCCCTCTGAGACCACCACCGGGGCGTCCTGTGAGACACCCACCCGCACGTCATGTGAGACCACCTCAAGCCGCTCCTGCTGAGACCACCACCAGCCCAGTCCTGTGAGACCCTTTCACGGCCCTCCTTGAGGCCACCCCAACGGACCTTTCCTGTGAGAGACCACCGCGACCAGCCTGTGAGACCAACCACCGGCCCGTCCGATGAGAAGCCACCACCGGGCGTCCTGTTGCAGACCCCAATAACCCGGTCTCCTGGAGAAAACCACCACCGCCACGTCCTGTGAGGCCACCCACGGCCCGTTACTGTGTGAGACCACCGCCACGTCTCGTCCTGTGACACCACCATCGGGACGTCCCTGTTGAGTACCCACCACCCGGGCGCCTCGTGAGCAGCCACCACCAGGGCTCCTGTGAGAAGCACACCGGGTCGTCCTGTGAGAACCCACACACGCGTCGTCCTGTGAGCACCACCACCGAGCCGCGTCGCTGTGAGACCACCACGGCCCGTCCTGTTGAGACCATCACCCGGCTTATGCATGTGAGGACCACCACCAGCCCCTCTGTGAGACCATCACCGGCTGTCATGTGAGACCACCACCAGCCGTCCTGTGAGATCATCACCGGCCGTCCTGTGAGACCATCACCGGCTGTCATGTGAGACCATCACCGGCCGTCCTGTGAGACCATCACCGGCCGTCCTGTGAGACCACCACCGGCCGTCCTGTACAGGTCAGACGCTGGCTACCCAGTCCCTGCCTCAGCTGATGACAGAGGACTACCTCCACCTGCATCCTCGCCACCTGTGCTGGTACCGGGCCGATGTACTACAGAGGCAACCAGGCTCTCCGGCTCACTGCACTGCAGAGGAAGCCTGGCTCCGCAGGGTCTCGCCACTGTTTAGCAGTGCGCCATAGACAGGCGTCCTTCGGTGACCTCTACCATCGAGCGTAGCCGAGTGACCATGTGATGAGTACCATCACAGCTCCAAAGCCTCGACTACAAAGCCTCCAAATCCCGACTCCAAACCCTCCGAACTGTAAGCCCGGCCACTGCCCGTGGTGTGGCGCCGGCCGCCGATACTGACGGTAGTCACTCACTGCTTCCAAATCAGCTCACTGCTGCTAATTACCATCTGCCGCCGCACGGTGCAGGTTACACCCGAATTAGTCTAGTCTGAAATGCCCCCGAGAACGCTCCCCTCGGGCGGGTGCACACACACATTAGCATGGATGCCGGAGCAAATACACGTTTGATGTGACGCACATCATAAGCCATCAGCAAATATTCCAATAGAGCTGATTGTGAATAAGGCGCTCGCTGAAGAGCCACCGACCGCATATTATTTCGATAACAGGGAGTTATTCACATCCCACCAGGGAGGGAGAGTTGGAGCCTGTCGCAATCGGTACTCAACTACCACTAACCCAACACTGGTGCCAGTCACCACGCAGAGCCCGCAGCTGTCTGTATGTCTTGTCTGTCGGGCCGCGCGGCGAACCGCGGAGAGCACTCAGTCAGCCGGTGCCGGCTCAAATGAATCACCTGCTGACAACTGCATCCCAACAGGCACGGACAAGCCGCGACAACAGCCGTCGATCAGAATCAGGACGGCAGCCGTCAGTTCCCAGGTGAACGGAGCAAACGCAGGCGCCGGGGAAGGATAGCGTTCAGTTTGGGACATAAGCACGTCATCGATGGTGTTGGCAGGAGAGCGTGTCATTCGCGAGGCGACTAGCGGGACCGACCGGACCCATCAGAGCCGGACGTGACCCGATCCGAGCCGGGGAGAGGATGTAGCTTACCCTTCAGCTGGCCCAGAGAGTGGCCGGGCAGAGGACGCAGCTTACCCTGCATGTGGCCCAGAGAGTGGCCGGGCAGAGGACGCAGCTTACCCTGCAGCTGGCCCAGAGAGTGGCCGGGCAGAGGACGCAGCTGGCCCAGAGAGTGGCCAGGCAGAGGACGTAGCTTACCTGCAGCTGGCCCAGAGATGGCCTGGCAGAGGACGCAACTTACCCTGCAGCTGCCCAGAGAGTGGCCGGCAGAGTACGCAACTTTACCCTGCAGCTGGCCCAGAGGGGCCGCGGGCATAGGACGCAGCTTCACCCTGCAGCTGGCCCAGAGAGTGGCCGGGCAGAGGACGCAGCTGGCCCAGAGAGTGGCCAGGCAGAGGACGTAGCTTACCCTGCAGCTGGCCCAGAGAGTGGCCGGGCAGAGGACGCAACTTACCCTGCATGTGGCCCAGAGAGTGCAGCGCGCCGCCGCCGCTGCCGCAGTTGACGTAGCCTGCAACGAGAACAGACGAGATTCACCATCAGCCGCCTGCCTCTCCAGCACAAGCGTCCGGCTGGAGAACATAATCTCAAGATCGTACACACTGTCCCCTCCCCACAGCAAAAAATTACCAGGTTCTAAGAGGTGGGTAGCCAAACATGACGTTTTTACTTGCCAAGTCAAACTAGTCCATTGGAAATCACCCTCCAAAAATATTGGCTATTTCATTCATAGCTCTGTTGAACCATCAGGGTAAACAACTTTGCATTCTGTTAGATATGTAAGTAGCTTAAAGAAACATTAAATCACTTCTGCTTACACTGATTACCCCACATACGCTCACTGACCAAGTTTCCATGACACTAGGCAATCCAGATTTCCCCTCGTGGTGACTTCTGCAAATTTGTCACCACACAAGGGAAATCACAGTTGAACGTCAGATATGAACGGGGCTATTAGCCCCGTTCATATCTGACGGTCCATTGTGATTTTCCCTGTGTGGTGACACAATTACAGAAGTCACCACGAGGGGAAATCTGGATTGCTCACTGTCATGGAAACGTAGCCATTGTCAGACCATTTATGGACCAGGGGGGCATGGTGACCGAATCCGATCGCAATGCCACGTCGATTATAATATGGCGGAAGACGTGTCGAAAGCGCAGAATTAAACAATCGTCGGCCTTCGAGTGAAATCTCTCACGATGACAGTGAATCTTCTCACGATGACGGATCGATTGCATCACGGTGTGTCAGGAGGAATGCGACCTGGTCCAGAGACGTTTTTACATGCGTCAGAGTTAATTTCAGCTTCACGGTGGTGGAAATACCACAACATTGTAAGTTGCAACCAAGTGAGATGTACTTTACCGCTTGCGGAGCGAAATAAGGGGAAGGGACCATAATCTCTGCTTCACAATGTCCAGCGTGATAGTTCACGGCGAGTGGGAAATGAGTGACCAATATTCCTACTAGAGGTGGCAAAAGTTTATATTTTTAGGACCCAGACCCGACCCGGTCTCAAAAACTCATATGTGGACCCAGTTATACCCGGTGCAAGGCAAGTTTGGACCCAGCAGACCCAACTAGGAAAATGCCGTTTCGCAATTTATATTTACAAAACTGCGACTCTACAGTTAGTGCAAGTAAACTAACTCTTGTAGGTTGCAAACATACAGTTCAGATTGGCCAATCAGCACACAGAAACCTGCGTGTCAGCTCGTACTTGCGTGAAATTAGCAATGACACATAAGTTGGACCAGTCTGTACCTGGTGTCATTTGGCGGGACCGTCCGGGACCAACTGGGTCCAGACTGGGTCCAGAGACCGGGTCCTCGGGTCCACGTTTTGCCACCTCTAATTCCTACACTAGAGTGTGGTTCGTAGTCAGGGGCCTGACAGAGTTGACTGCAGCAGCTGACGCAGACTCCGTCAGAGGGCGGATTAGCCCATCACCGACCCACTACATAGGGTATGTATCGGCCGTAAAACACAGCGCTCCCAGAGACCGGGAACGAGGGACGTACCCAGACTGCCCCACTGAACTCTATATAACGACTGCCCCCACCCCCGACCCCGCCCAGCCGCACACTGACGACGTACCGCTCGACCCCGCCAGGGCGCACCGACCGACCGGGGCGGGGTCAGTTGGTGCGACCGGGCCGCCGCACACAAATAACGCGTTTGGCAGCGGTGTCGCTCGACAGACTGACAGGCAGGATGCTCTCATTTGAACAGCACTAACTGTCGGCGGGATACTGCCAGGCGTGGCGCTGTGAGATGCCACCGACGGCGGTCCCGGAACACAGAAGGTAGTCGAGATCCGGGAACACAGGAGGTAGTCGAGATCCGGGAACACAGGAGGTAGCCGAGGTCCGGGAACACAGGAGGTAGCCGAGGTCCGGGAACACAGGAGGTAGCGAGGTCGCGGGAACACCACGGAGGTAGCCAGGTCCGGGAACAAGAGGTAGCCGAGGTCCGGGAACACAGGAGGGGTAGCCGAGGTCCCGGGAACCACAGGAGGACCCGAGGTCTCGGGAATTACAGGAGTAGGCCGAGGTCGGGAACACAGGAGGTAGCGGGAGGTCCGGGAACACAAGGAAGTAGCCTCGATGGTCCGGGACACAGTGAGGTTAATCGGCCTGTAGGTCCGGGAACACAAGGAGGTGCCGATGGTCTCCGGAGAACACTAGGAGGTTAGCGCGGGTCCGCGGAACACAGGAGTACCGAGGCCGGGGAACACAGGAGTGTAGCTCGAGGTTCTCTGGTAATCACAGTGAGTGTGCCGAGGTTCCGGGATAACACTCAGGGATGGTAGCCTGGGTCCGGGAAACAGGATGGTAGCCGAGATCCTGGGAAACACAGGAGGTACTTGCCGAATACGCCGGCGGCGGGCGCGCTCGTCTGATGCCGTTCTCGGGGGATCGATGGCCGCCGCCGCCGACAATAGATGTCTCGTATGAGCCAGACGCAGGATCTGCGCTTGTGCTACGGCCGCAAGTGGGCCACCGAGATCAGGCCTGGCTCTCGTCACCGGGACAGGCTGGCTTCTGTGGCCGAGGACATGGCGACGTACGAACACGGTGCTCCGTCACCGCGGACAGGCCGACGCGAGACAGCTGGCTTTCACCCGTCACCGGGGAAGTCGACCGAAGACAAGCTGGCTCCCGTACGGACAGGGACCGAGAACAGGCTGGCTTCCCGTCACGAGGGACAAGGCGACTGAGACGGCTGGCTTTCCCGTTCAACCGACAGGCGACCGAGAAGGCTGGCCGACACCGGGACAGGCGACCGAGACGGCTGGGCTTCCGTACCCGGGAGCAGGCGACCGTAGACAGGCTGGCTTCCGTCACCGGACAGGCGACCGAGACAGGACTGGCTTCCCGATTCACCGGGACAGGCGTAACTCGAGCCAGGCTGTGCTTTCCGTCACCGGGACAGGCTGGCTCCGTGGCCGGGACAGGCGACCGAGACAGGCTGGCTCCGTCACCGGGACAGGCGACCGAGACAGGCTGGCTTCCCGTCACCGGGACAGGCGACCGAGACAAGCTGGCTCCCGTCACTGGGACAGGCGACCGAGACAGGCTGGCTTCCCGTGGCCGGGACAGGCGATCCGAGACAGGCTGGCTCCGTGGCCGGGACAGGCGACCGAGACAGGCTGGCTCCCGTCACTGGGAAGGCGACTGAGAACAGGCTGGCCTTCCGCGTCACGGGGACGGTCGACGAGACAGGCTTGGCTCCGTCAATCCGGCGACAGGCGACTCAGACCAGCTGGCTTCCCGTTCACGGGACAGGCGGACCGAGACATGGCTGGCTCCCGTCCCGGAACAGGCGATTTCGACGACAGGACGTGTCTTCCCGTCACCGGGACAGGCGATCGAGACAGACTGGCTTCCCGTCACCGGGACGGGCGGCTGTGTGCGGGCTGGCTAGGTACGGCGGCGATTGGTGGGGCCGGCCAACCGGCGCCAATCAGTCGTTCAGCGCCCCCGACATCGAGCACGAAGCCCCGACAAAAAGTGACTGATGTGACAAAAAAATCAGCGACTCTCTCGAACCCACTCTCAGCAGAAGCGTGACTTTAGAGGATGCGGATCAAACCCCAGTACAATTCCTTGTCGCAGCACAGGACAGGTGAAACATGCGGAATTAACCAAGTCGCGGCGAACTCCCCGCAGGTAAGTCTATGGGCCAGCCTTCTGCTTCCCGAACGAAACACAGCAGGTAATCGACGCGTAGCAGCAACTAATTCTTCTGTTGACGTGCAGAGGCTCTGGTTGGTGCCGGGCGGGCAGAGCAGAGGCGGGCAGTGCAGAGGCGGACAGTGCAGCCTGACCTTGACAGTGGGTGGCGAATGCAGCCGAAAAACTGGTTCCGGCGGCCAAACAATGCAGGTCCCGACAAAAACAACACAGCGCAGCCGGTAATAGACGCGACTGGAGCGATCTGGGCGGATCGTTAACGGACTCTACGTTAGCGAGCCCTGAAACATGCAACGTAAGAAAACTCACAACGGGTGCGGGCGACGAATGTGCTCAAAATGTGGCAGATTTGCTGATGTTGCTGATGGTCAGATTATCATGCAGTAAGTAAGCCGCTGTCACTGTACCCGACACGGCGACACATGATACCTACAACACCTATGTAGACCTATGAATAGCCCTTTAAGAGTGGAAAGGTCTATTGAAGTGAAATAAATAAATAATAAATAAATAAACACTGAGGCCAACACTGACATTCCTCTCCATTATGGGCCGGCCACCGCCTCACAGGGCGGAATACGACATTGGTACGCACCAAGACAGAGTCATCCGCACCACGGACCGTGAGGCTACGTCTGCCAGGCGCCGGCCGCCGGATGGTGGGTAGGTACTGCGGGGAGCGGCAGGAAACGGACAGGGAGCGGCCACAGATGCAGCGGGGAGTGTCCCGAGAACGGCCACAGCTGCGCCCAGGTGAGGGGACGATGAATGATCCGACCGGAACTGCCACAGGCCAAGATAGTCAGCCCAATCGTCATTTACTGCATCAAGTATACAGCAGAGTCTACGGCTGGACGAGCCAGAAACACCGGCATGGCCGAGACCGTGCCATCAAAGCACACTCAGCAGTTACATAACGCATGACATGTTCCGCTTTGATAATCCATTAACAAGGTCGGCCACTCTCTTGAAACCAATCTCAGCAGATGCGCGACTTTAAAAGATTGCGATAAAACCCCGGCAAAATTATTTATCGCAGCACATGACAGGTGATGATGATGATTGTGGCTTTAGGGCGCCGCAACAAAGTAGTTATGTGGCGCCCATGCACATGACAGGTAATGTGTGCGGAATGAACCAAATCAGGGTGAGCTCCCCGCAGGTTAAGTCTACGGCCACCCTTCTGCTATCCCGAACGAAACACCGACAGTAAGTTACACGTCTGACGCCACCCAACTCGGAGCGACATGCTGACAGACAGACCGCTGACACCCAGCTCCCCACTCACACCAAAGCTCCAAATCCCCGCCGATCTCCCGCCGCCCCCGACTAACCACCCTGCCTCACAGCTCAGCAATGACCAGCAGCGGTTCTCCGTCCAGCCCGGCCGGCGCGGGTATCACCTGAGATTGCAGCTTAGCGGGGGGTGGCCGGCGGCTCAGCGGCGCCCGCCCGCCCGGCGGAGCAGACAGTTACTTACCGCCATCTCCGGAGCCGCGCACGATGTCGTTCAGGTAGTGCTCCAGCGAGCGCATGCTGTCCAGCGGACTGGCGTCGGTGACCGGGTAGCCGTTCCTCTCCTGTGACAGGGAGAGCAGAGAGGTCAGTGATGCAGCGCCGGTCATCATCTCTACCGCGGTCAACAGCCGGCTACGGCGCCGAGGGCACAGTCGCTCAAACTGCACCCGCCGTACACGTCGCCGCCGATTGGGGATAGATGAGAGATAGGGGTGATGGGAGCTCTGTTGGTGCTGCTACAGCTGCCACGCCGGCTGCCACAGCCGTGTGTCTGGATGTGGCTGTGTATGTACGTGGCTGTGTCTGCCACAGCCGTGTGTCTGGATGTGGCTGTGTCTGCCGTGGCTGTGTCTGCCGTGGCTGTGTCTGGCACAGCCGTGTGTCTGAATGTGGCTGTGTCTGCCACAGCCATGTGTCTGTACGTGGCTGTGTCTGCCACAGCCGTGTGTCTGGATGTGGCTATGTCTGCCACAGCCGTGTGTCTGGATGTGGCTGTGTCTGTACGTTGGCTGTGTCTGCCACGCCGTTGTCTGTTCTGAATGTAGGCTGTGTTCTGCCACAGCGTGGCCCGTTGTGTCTGGATGTGGCTATGTCTGCCACAGCCGTTGTGTCTGGATGTGGCTGTGCTCTGTACGTGGCTGTGTCTGCCACAGCCGAGCCATCTCAAGCTGTGTCGGATGTGGCTATGTCTGCCACCAAGCCGTGTGTTCTGGAGTGGCATGGTCTGCCACAGCCGTGTGTCTGGATGTGTCTGTGTCTGTACGTGGCTGTGTCTGCCACAGCCGTGTGTCTGTATGTGGCTGTGTCTGCCACAGTGTCTGGATGTGGCTGTGTCTGTCACAGCCGTGTGTCTGTATGTGGCTGTGTCTGTATGTGGCTGTGTCTGCCACAGTGTTTGTATGTGGCTGTGTCTGCCACAGTGTTTGCTTGTGGCGTGTCTGCCACAGCCCGTGTGTCTGTACGTGGCTGTTATCTGCCACAGCCGTGGGTCTGTACGTGGCTGTATATGCCACAGCCGTGTGTCTGGAGTGCTGTGTCCTGCTCCACAGCCTTGGTCTGTATTGTGGCTGTGTCTGCCACAGCCCGTGGTGTCTGGCATGTGGCTGTGTCTGTATGTGGCTGTGTCTGTATGAATGTCTTGTGTCTGCCACAGTGTCGGATGTGGGCTGTGTCTGGATGTGGCTATGTCTGCCACAGCCGTGTGTCTGATGTGGCTGTGCCGTACCGTGGCTGTGCTCTGCCACAGCCGTGTGGCTGGATGTGCCCGTGCCTGTCAGAGCTGTCGATAGATGGGCTGGCGGTCGGCAGCGCGCCATCAGCGCCACGATCGACATCAGAGCGCCGGCTCACACCCTGAGCCACTCACAATCCACAACCAATTCCCAGCCAGCCGCGCAGGGAAAAACGGAACTCCACACGATTTCGCTGCAGGCTGGAGAGAGCACCGGCCGCTGCGATGATGGCGTCCGACCAGCCGCCGCGCCGCCTTGGTCTACCCATTTCAACGATTGGATTTGCAAAAAAATCTGAACATTGTTATCTCGGGAGATAGCTATCAATGTATCCCCTGGAAAACGATAAAGCCAAGACGATAAAACGAATCCTCAGATTTAAGAATAAATACGAAAAGACTTGACTGCTTCAGATCGAGAAATCAGAGAAAAAAAGATAAAGCACGCCGCAATGTACCAAAAATACAAGACAGCTTTCAATGTTCTCAGAAACGCAAGTTAAAGACTTGAAAAGCAAACATTTGCTTGGCGGATACATACTTCAGTGCAATGCAATTACCCAATTATCGCCAGAACAAAACTGCCGATTCATATGTGCTCTTGAGTTGTAAAATCTGAACATGCTTCTGGTAAAGTTCTATAACTATGAAAAACTGGCATTACTCTGTCAGGTAGCTGAATGAAATAAAGCCACTGGTAGAGAATTCCGAACGCTCACTCGAAACGACTAGCTTTGTTTAGTTAGCTTTATACCAGGCATAGGTACTGCTCGTTCGGTCTTTGCTCGCATCTTTACGGCAACTGTCACTCTGTTGGATGAAAGCTGTGTCAACAAAAGGTGCCGCCAGTGCAAAATAAGTTCCTTAGTGTAGTCCATTTTGGCAGTAGGTATAGTATATTTAACAGTCAATATTTTTTATTCATAAAAAATTCATTAACAAGCTAGGAGGGGCACATCGGGTACAGATTGGTAGAAATAAGCGCAAAACAGAAGATAAACATAAACTAACAAATCGATATGAGTAAATAGCAAAACAAATGCAGTGTGGAAATAGTATCCACAAAATAACGTACACATATCCAAATTAGTGTTAAGAAAGCAAGAACAGAGTAACTGTAAGCGCGTACAGCGCGCCCTCTCTCTTTTCTACCGGCAACCGTATGAAATCTGTTTTTGCACACAGCCAAACGCCGCCTATCTAGTTACAGCAGCACCATCCGGCCGGCCGCCGCGCACTGCATTGTATTTCCGTGTAAACACCGTCATAACTCCTTGGCCAACTGCGATCGCCCGCGTGTCGTGAAGGCGCCGGAACGGGACAACAACTGTGTTGACGTTCTGGGGTCCGGGCGGCGCAGGGTCGCCAGGGGGCGGGGCCGGGTCTGCTGGTCCGTACGCGCTGACCGGGCCGCGCGGCGCGCTGCAGTGGCCCTCGGCGCGCTGCAGTGACCTCGGCGCCAGGTACGGACGGAAAGATGGGTCGGCAGCCGGAAAGTTGGCTGCTCTGCGAAACTGCCGCGACCGTTGGCGTGGGAACGCGCCTCTGTCTCCATCGACCCGAAGCCCTCGCGGAAGCCCCCGAAGCCCCCGCGGACCTGAAGCCCGGTCGGGTAACCAAGTTCAGCCTAATTTGCAACCAACTCTGAGGAGAAAAGCATGACACCAGTTGGACTATTCAGGGAGGTGTACCAGTGTTCTATTGCCCTGGGTGTACCTGTTCGCATCCGCAGCAACATGCACGTTATTATGCTACTCTTTGGCTCCCGAAATTGATGGCGGGATGGCAGCCCGACATCCGTTTAAACAGGACGGCAAACCATTTAAAACAGTATCACCAAAAGTTTCGTTTGCTGCGTACTAAAAGAGATCCCTAAATTCCTAGTGGCGAATTTATGGTCCCACCAGCGCCTCAAAACAATTTAAATTGACTTAGAATGGTTTGTAAACAAACCATCTACTAGAAATACGACGCATATGGAGCCCAGGCCATCAACTAAATCTTCGGAAAGACTCGGCTTTACTTCCGGTCCATCGTAGCAGCTTGTAATCAATTTAGGAACTGCCGGAGAACGACCGCCGGGCACCCAACTATTAGCTGACCTGAGCAGCGGTGCAGAGGAAAATGGCAGTATCCCGTCTGGGTGGTGGATACTGCGATGGGGGATGGGCTAAAGGTGGCGGGTTAGGACATGGGAGGGGGAGACCAACCAGCTCATGACAGCACCTTCACTGGGGCTCACAAATCCGCCAGGGACACTGGCTCACAAATCCGCCCGGCAGACTCGGTGTAAGCTGGTGCCTGCAGCAGGGGAAGACTAGACATTTGCACTTGCGCATGCCGATCGACTTCCGGCGAGCTTACGGATACAAGACTAGGCTAACCACTACGCAGAATATTCCGGTGTACTAATCGGAACCGGAAGAGATAACGAACCACCTGAGAGACCGGAGACCGCCGGAGAGAACGGAGACTAGGAGAGAGAGAGGGACTACCGGAAGAGACCGGGGACCACATGAGAGACCGGAGACTAGGAGAGAGAGGGACTACCGGAGAGACCGGGGACTGGAAGAGAGAGGGACCACCGAAGAGACCGGGGACCACATGAGAGACCGGATAACTAGGAGAGGGGGACCACCGGAGAGACCGGAGGACTGGAAAGAGAGAGGGACCACCGAAAGAGACCGGGGACTGGAAGAGAGAGAGGAGGGACCACCGAAGAGCTCCCAAGACCGGTAGCAGCACTGCGCTAACCGACGATTTTTTCTTCCTCTTTTTTGTTGGCACCGGCGGGGCCACTTCTTACAGCTGGTCGCAGCTGCTGACTCGACCAAAAGTTTATCGGCCGTTTCCTGGATTTAATGCGCGTGGAGAGCGCGACGCGGGGGAGAACGCTGTCGTGGCATAATTCAATACGGACGCACGGCCGATTTCCGGGCGGTATATTAGCCGAGCCTCGTCCGGCCAGATTGGACGGCGATGGGGACGCGTGCGCGGCCGATAAATCGATGCCTGGCCCCGGCACACCCGCGGGGACAGACCACCGGGCGGGCCGGTAAAATGGGATCAGTGGGCCGCCGTCGGCTTCCTGACTGATCGGCCGCCTCCTAATCAATGGGGCACGGCTGTGGCGGCAGTGGCGGCGCCGGCCGGCGGGCGCCGCTGTTAAATGCCTACGAGGCGCCGACGGCGATGTCAACGCTCGAATCGAGCATTTGCATGAGAGGAACCGGTTTAGAACAAGGCCACACTGGGCGCGGCGCCGTGTTGCGATGTGGTGTTAAGCGGAGAGGCGGCGTCCCCTCCCCACTACCATGTGAGCATGGCAACGAGTCGCGGCCGGCAGAAGAGCTGGGGGGAGGGGTGCTGGACCCGTGCGAGGGGGAGGGGGGTGCTGGACCGGTGCGAGGGTGACGACCCATGGCGAGCCGCTGGCAAGGCCACCCGGCACTATCCCGCTCTCACAAGGCTAAACACGACGCCATGCAAACGGCACAAGATGTTCCAACTTCCTCATCGGCATCGAACACAATGGAATTCGTGATAAAATTGTCTAAGCCCCTCAGACGAAAACCAACCACATTTAATCATCATCAAACCAACGTTCCACCTTAACTGTTGAAGCGTTGCTGTCCTGTAAAACTGATTCAGTAAAGCATCCAGCAAGACCTTCAACCAAGAAGCACAAGCAAAAAACAATGCCGCAATGTGCTGGCTTTACTGATACGTGGGTGACTGACAACGCGGCGTTTCTGTTGGTGGCAGCCTCGTTCGGCGAACCCATTTGGCAGGATTGCCAGCCTCGACCCGCTGCCTTGCACGCGCGTCCCGTGTGCCGAATTTCGGTGGATTGCGTGCTCACCGACCAGGGACGGGGGAGGAGGGAGGGGAGGGAGGGGAGGCGCCAGAGCCAGGTGGCCACTGAACGGCCACAGCCGCGCGGCCGGACTGAATACCGAACAGTTGACATGCATTGTACACATTGGCCCACACACTGGTCGATCAGTCACAGAATCACCACACACTTGGTGACGCCCCTCAGCTGAGCTCGACCCTACCAGTTGAATGGCCGGTCCGACAGAGGCTGTACCAGTTCACTGGCCGTCGACAGCCGCTACCAGTGATGTCGGTCCGCCAGGCCGTACCAGTCACTGGTCTGGTCCGACAGGGCCGTACCAGTCACTGGCCGGTCCGAAGGCTCACCAGTGACTTGGCCGGTTCCGCCAGGGCCGACCAGTCACTGGTCGGTCCGACAGGCCGTACCAGTGACTGGCCGGTCCGACAGGCCGTACCAGTCGACTGGCCGTCCGACAGGCCTACCAGTGACTGGCCGGTCCAACAGGCCGTACCAGTCACTGGCCGGTGCGACAGGCTCAGTTGTACTATTGGTTCCAAAATAAGTGTCCCGCTGCGTTTGCCGGCACAGCAGTTAATGGGAATGTGCCATCTTGAAACAAGTATGTGGAATAATGGAGATGAGTGCCACACATCTGGGCACTAATCTCCATCATTGCACACAATTTTCCCAAGGCGGCATATTCCCTTTAAATGCTGTGTCCTCCATCCCAGCGGGACGCTTATTTTGAAACCAATAGTACCACGGGTCGGCACCAGAGGCCGTAACAAAAACGCTCCCCCTTCATCGGAGAAGTACTCGGGAGGAAGTGTCATCTGGCCGTTTGGAAACAATGCAAATATATGCTCTATTATGTAAGATTCCCACATTCTTACTGGGAAGCAGCTTTACGAAATAATACATTTACGATATATTGTTATCTATAGGTAAACAAACCAGTTTCAAAGCTTCCCATTAAATATTGTGCACTAACGAACATAGAAAACCAGCTGTGCTTTCACCAGTTTTTTAAAACTTGTTATGCATAATGCATATGCACCCACCCAATACATCTACTGTAGAAATATTGTGACTCAGATCCATACCTCACCAACACAGTAGGCATGTCTCTCATCAGGCGTCCATACAACATACAGAGCAGCCGGATCCATTTTGTATCCAAATAAACACAGAAACAGCCAGCCGCGTCACCTGTTCAAAGTCCGCCGACCAGACTTGTAACTGACTCAGAGTTGAGTCATGAGTCGACTCATGAGTCAGGCATTTTTGGATGAGTCATGAGAAGAGTCGATTCAACTTTTAAAAACGGCACTTGAGTCAAGAGTCGAGTCGATTCAATTTGTTTGAAACAGCACTTGAGTCAAGAGTTAAATCAGGTATTCGGTTGTGAGTTAGACTTGAGTCGATTCAAACAAATGTGAGTCAAATGTAACAGGGACATAGCCAAGGGGGCACTGGGGCCACGCCCCTTTACCTGAGCAAACCAGTTTACACTGGAAAAAATGATTTTTTGACACCCAAACTCCACGGTTAATATCAAATAAAAATGAAACCTGTGAATTGTGATGAGTCAAATTGAGTCGACTCAAATGTATTTTTGAGTCAAGTCGAATCAATTTATTTAACTGCAATTGAATCAAGAGTGGAGTCGACTCAATTTTTATAAACAGCCCTTGAGTCATGAGTCGAGTCGATTCATTTTTTAACACCACTTGAGTCAAGAGTCGAGTCAGTTCTTCGGCTGTTGAGTCAGACTTGAGTCGACTCAAAACAATTTTAGTCGTTACCAGTCTGCCGCCGACCACCACCGTCGGCAGTCGGGACAGAGATAGCAGAGTGCGCAGACGATTCAGCGCAGTCGGCGGTCACCTGACTGTGCAGACGATTCAGTCAGCGCAGTCCAGCGTGTACCGTTCCCACTGACACGCATTGACCGCCTACAACGCTCTTATTTTAAAATGATGTCAACGGTTTAATTATATAAAAACTCGAATTTGGACTTTTAAAAACACAAATGTAGAGTTAAAATCTTAAGTCGTATTGGATTTTTAATAGCGTTATAGCAATGAAAAACAGAACTAAATCGCCAGGGACTCAGCATACACAAAGTTTGCATTGTAGCATGTCTCAAAGAACACCCGAAACGTGTCCGGTCGGTAGCCGCCTCCGTCGCTCAGTCCGGTGGCTGACGCGCGGGGAACAGTCAGCAGAATCGATAGAATGCGTCGGCCTGACGAGCGGCGGCGGCGGCGGAGCTGCGCCATGGGCGCCGACCGGCCGGCCGGGGCCGGGGCCGAGCCAGTAAAACGCTGGCCTGCCGCCCGCCAGCCACGACCAGTCAATATTTACGGCATGCCAAGCGATGCGGCGTGTGAGCGCGGCCAACGCAGCTGCCGGCAGGCCCCGGGACCTCACACGTGTATACATATTGTATTATCACTCGTACCGGAATCAGATCAACCACCAATGAACGAAACAGCTGAATCAGCGAGGACAAACTGCGGGGACGACTGGAAAGGCAGCGAGGACAGGCCGCGGGGACGACTGGAAAGTGGTCCCCAATCCACGCCTGAGTTCATGTGATGCCTTTTTATCATCAATACATGGGTCCCATAGAGATTCTCAGGGATCAACGAAGATCGTGTACGAAACACAAGCAATTTACTTGGCACAATTACATCTACCAACACCATATTTAGAGCGCAAAACCAAAGTCTGACAACACGGTTTAGTGTTGGGAGTTTTATGGATACGTGATAAAATGTACGTTCAATACGGTTTAGTGTTGGGAGTTATTATGGACACGTGATAAAATGTACAGCCGGTCTATTATGTATCTACCCTTTTTAGTTTATAGCACTAATCTAATTTCACTTAGGTGTACATGAAGGACTTATTTAAGGGAACATGTGGTACTTACCTAGGTATGCACCACTTGTTCCCTTGTATCAGTCCTTCATATACACAGAGTGAGATTAGATGAGTTTTATAAACAAAAAAGGGAAGATACATATAGACCCTGACTGTACGTTCATTTGATGACCCGTACCAGCATGTTGAATTAACCATTAATATTAACCCAGACGTTCAATATAATGATTAGGGGGGGGGGCGAGGTAGCTTATCTTGCCATTCCACGCCCCGAACGCCTGTCGTGCAAGGCAATCAAAAAACACAGTTCCTGAAGGACACATTCCATGCAGACGTTGCTGACTATTCGTTTGCAGGCATTCTGATGAATGCTGAGACCAGCAACGCCGTTGGAAAAAAACATATTTCCAGCATTTCTCAAGTACTTGTTATGTTCTGATACTGGCTCACATGAAGTGAAGGACTAAATTAAGACACAGCTTTACGTCATAAAAACGATAAACCTATTGCATAGCCTACAGAGTTAATCATGACCCCCGAGGGAGTGATCGCGCGATGTAGTCAGCTGACGTGGCCAACAGGATGCCTCGCGACGGGAGGCGATGGTCACCGGCATTCAAACGGCCGCCACTGGCTCACACGGGGTCCGCTCCGAAGACGAGAGAGCAGCATACACGGCAGGAGACGAGGGAGACGAGGGAGACGAGAGAGACGAGAGAGACGAGGGAGACGAGAGAGAGCGAGAGAGAGAGAGAGAGAGAAGAGGACAGAGAGAAGGAGAGAGAGATGGACGAGAGAAGAGAGAGAGAGAGAGAGACGAGAGGAGGAAGAGAGAGAGAGAGACGGAGAGACGGACGACAGAGAACGACGAGGAAGAGGAGAGACGCAGAGAGAGAGAGAGAGAGAGATGAGCAGAGAGAGAGAGAGAGAGAGAGAGAGGAGAGAGAGATCGGACGAGAGATAGGAGATGAGAGATGAGAGAGAGAGAGAGGAGAGAGAGAGAGAGAGAGCAGCATATATGGGAGGAGACGGGAGAGGGAGGGAGGCAGAGGAGAGCAGCAGCAGGATGATGATGATGATTTGGGTTTTAGGGCACCTCAACTGTAAAGTTATGTGGCAGCAGCAGCAGGAGACGAGGGAGACGAGAGAGACGCATACACGGCAGGAAACGCAGGAGTAGCTGACGGCCGGCGGCCCTCCCGAACCGACTATGTCACCACTCAGCCCGGCCACGAGCCCAGACAAACGAATGCTAATTTTCGTTTCAGGGCGCCACAACAACCGAGGTCATATGGCGGCCAACCACGCAAGCGAGCACGGAACTTCCGCCGACAGCGCGCACTGAGCGCATACCAGCAAACTGTGCGTGTCTGCACGACATAGCGATCTGACGACGGATCGCGCCTTGCCCGCCGGGCGGAGGCAGCCTGGTCGTCCGGGGAGACCAGCGACGCGTCAGTTACGGCATCTCTCGGAAGGCTGCCAGCAGCGCGCTGCCAAGAGCGAGACGGGGCGCGCCGCGGGGCCCGGCTCAGGGGCGGCTGGGAAGCTGTCCCGAATGTCGCCCCAGCGAGCCGTGAGCAGCCTCCATAAGTGCGTCACGATGTTCGCCAGTCGGCTCCGCCGGACCGCCATCCGCCAGCATCCGCGTGACTCATTTTCACTTCACATCCGGCGGACGTGCGCGCTGCGCGGCGGACGTGGCAGGAGTCGCCAGACGGTCCGGGACAGCCCGGGTACGGCCCGACGTGAGGGACGTGGCAGGAGTCGCCAGACGGTCCGGGACAGCCCGGGTACGGCCCGACGTGAGGCCGCCTCAAAAGAGAACGGCCCCCGCGATTCAGACGGCTATGGGTCCCCCGACCCGCAGGGGAAGGCCGACCAAAGGCACCCGCACCGGTCCCTATCGCCCCGGAACGGTCCCTGCCGTCCGCACGGGTTCGTATCGTCCCTGAGTGGTCCCCACACGGGTCCCTATCGTCCCTGAGCGATCCAGCAGGATCCCAATCGCCCCGGAGCGATTCCCCAACAGATTCTTAGCCTCCAAGAGCAGTCCCCCACGGGTCTATATCGTTCCTTAGCGGTCTCTCGCGGGTCCTTATCGCCCTGGAGCGATTCCCGCACGGGTTCTACTTTCTATGGTCCCTGAGTGGTCTCCACCGGTCGGGGGGATGAGGTCATCGACGGACCGTCACACACGCAGTAGACGTGACGTCACACGACGTCCGGTCTCAGCCGGCAGTCCGAGCCGCGCAGGATGTCCTGAACAGCCCCTCCCCACACACACACACACACGGGCCCCAAACTCCCGCCGCCGCGGCACTCATCAAGGAACAGTTTGTATGTAAAGTGTCGGCGGCACACTGCCAGCGGCAGCCGGGGGGGCAGGGCGGGATCGCAGCGTCCCCACTTCGGGCTATTTCTGGGGTGAGCTGGGCCTCGGGAAGGTAAAGACTACACTAGAGCTGCAGCTTTTCGGGTTCAGCCAGGGCCGCAGCCAGACCTTCGGCAAGGGGGGGGGGCACGGCATTACTAGGGAGCCCCTCAGCCATCTCGAGCCCCTCCGCTAAAGCTCCCAAAAACAAAGGCAAAAAAACAAAATTGCATCTCCTCGGATTAAGGCCACTATATTTTGCAGACTTGTAACGAGCCAAATTTGTTTGAGTCGACTCAAGTCTGACTCACAAACGAAGAAGTCGCGGTGATAGCGCGGCCCGTTTGTTAACTATTGCGAAAATCCCTCAGAGGGACGTTTTTCGCCCCCCCCTCCCCGCCGATGGCGGTTAAAGCCCTATGCAAAGGTTACCTCGGGCTGACTGAGGGCCCATCAGGCCAACCAAAAGCGTAAGGCCGACCGGGCCCCACAGGCCAGCCAAGGACCCCTTCAGGCCGATCAGCCCGGGACCCGCTCAAGACTACATAGGCCCTCTTACGCCGGCGGAGCGCCATTTAAGCCGACCGGAGGCCCTCAGGTCGACTGGGAAACCTCTTAGGCCTAGCAGGAACCCCCACAGACCGAACGAGGACCCTCAGGCCCCATCAGGATAGCCTAGGGCCCTCTTGGGTCGGCTGAGAGCCCCTTATGCCGACAGAGTCAGGCCGACCGGGGGCCCACTTAAGCCTAGAAAGGGCCCCTCAGGCCAACAGGAGTCCCTCTTAATCCTATTAAGGGCCTCTCAGGTCATCCGAGGGCACCCTCGGGCCGACTGAGGGTCCCTCAGTCCGAACAAGGACTCTGTTAAGCCTGGAAAGCTGTGCCACTTTGAGCCCTCGGCCGCTTCCATTGGGCTGAGGGGCCAAGGTCCTCCCCCATGGGACCGAGGAGCCCCAACGAGGAGCCCAATGGGCGACCCATTCGCTAGGTAGAATGGGTCGGTAGTGGTGTACTATACATCCCCAACTACGTCAACATTGTCAAAGTCAAATGACGTACAAATTGCACTTGACCGAGCGTAGGACAATGCAGCGATCAGCCAGCTACTACAACAATAATTGCAATGCTTGTATCTCATCAATGACAAGGTAAAGAGCAATACAACTTTCAGAACAGAATACAAAAAGAGGTGTAACAAACAACCTTCTCACTTGATTAAAAACACTGAATGTGCCATGACATCATGAGTTCTGTACATGCAGCTGTGATCAAAATCAAAAGAATCAACAAAGCAAGAAGGTCTGAGTATGGTATAACATTAACTATAAAATATTGCATGACAACCACCTGACATCATAATTCCACTATAGACCAGTTTGCAGTTCACATCAATGTCCCATGACAATCCAATCTACACCAATACCATGTCAACCAGCAGCAAACAAATGTCAAATCAGAGCAAGTTAAATTGAACTTCCACTTCTGAAAACAGCTTCATAGTCTGATTGCTTCTGAATCCCACAGACCTAACTACTGGGGAGCTGTGAGCACCTCCAGGGGTTTCGTTTGCTTTGGAAGTTATACCAAAATACTGAATATATGCATTATAAGCAGCCTGTAGATTTGAACAGACCTCAGAATATCAGCATCCAGATTCAGCCCTCCTGATATTTTCTTACATTAAATCGAAGTTGAAGGATAACTAAGAAGTGTTAGCATGGTATTGATCTGAGCTTCACAGGTTGTTTTTACCAAATATTATGTGGGTAGTGCAAATAAGACTTTTGTCCTAGAAAATCCCCAAAAGACAGTTATAAGTTGGATAAATTTATACATATCCCTTCAATGACTGATGGTACACATGCAATAAGACAATGCCATGGACTGAAACATTCAATAAGACAATGATTGAAACATTGTGTCCCTTCAGTGACTGAAACACGCAATAAGCCAATATAATGCTGAATACAGCATAAATAAAGCTCAAGTATGGCTAGCATTTGCCTCTTACAAACCCATCTAAACCTACCTGATAACAGAGCATGTCCTTCTCTTCCACTCCTGAGACTTCATAGCCTGGTGGTGTTGGTCCAAATGGTCCTTTTACAGGATATGAGGTACTCCTCCTGAACTTGTTTGGAGAGAGAACCACCCCTCCACCACTTTGACTGAAGGAATGGTTGTACTTCCGATTCATGTTTGCCATGTTGCTGGGCATGTTTGTGGATGGCGGAGGCAGGTGGCTGTGGTTTGAAACTTGATGACCTCTGTTCCAGTTGGGCATGCCGGCCATGTTGTGCTGCGTCTGCATCCCTGCACCCCAGTTGTTCTGCTGTGGCTGGGGTCCATTCACTGATGACCAGGCTGGGTATCCCTTGCTTGCCATGTAGGGATTCTGGGGGCGACTTGGTGGCATGTTGTGCGAAGCAGTAATAGCTCTTCTCTGGGATGTGTTTGGCTGGGCCATACCATACTGAGCTCCAATGTTTCCACCCAGCATTGCATTTGGATTTGAGCCATGCATTTGTGAGTATGATGGAAACTGATTTTGGTAAGATGCACCATTCAGTGCCTGCATATTACTCTGGAAGCTATCATCTATAGAGGATGTGGACCACAAGTTTGATGGAGAACCGCCCATACTGCCATTCATGACTGGAAAACTCTCAGAGTATGACTGGCCAGTATGAAGTGATGTGCCCAAGCCTAAGTTGTTGGAAAGACCACTGGCACCACTGACATGAGTCAAACCTGACTGATCAACTAAGCCATTTTTCTCAATAAACTTGTCTTGACTCCCTGCATGATTTCCTAGAACATTGCTGAGCCCTAGAACATTTTGGCTATCTTCACTATATCTTTGGTCTTCTTCGTTTCGAGCTTCTGGGATGGGTGACCGATTTGGTGGTGACTTGTTCAATGTCTTCTCTGTCAAATCATTTTGCATCTTAGGCACACAGTGTTCTTCAACTTTGGTTAGCGCTGCACTTGCTGCATTCATGTAAAATGGGTTTCTAGAAGTAGTTGCTGGTGCAATATCTGAACAAATGACACTCATGTTACGAGAAAAATCCGATTGCAAATCACCCATTGGCCTAACCCACGATCCACGACCCACACACCACACACAAAAACAACAGCAACTTCTACAACACGCGCATCTTCCTCTGCTTCGCCAAAGCTTCTGCGTTGAATCAGATCCAGAAGTTTGTGTATCGGAAAACTTGTGAAAAATACCGTACGATGTCGCTAGTAGCGAACAGGTGATTTCTGTTATAAAATAAAATGTTTCTATTTCTACCTATTAAGAAGATATTCTTGCTTTATTTAAACAAATTTATTAAGTTTTGCTAGAATAATGATTGATTATTGTTTTTTTGAAGTAATAATATAACATGAAGTAAACCTTCATATTCTTTTCCTTTTTATTTTTCAGTTTATGAAGCTGATTACTGGTAATTCAATAACGTTAAGAAAAATGAATAATTTTTTCGCCATTTCCTATCCCAATCCAAATCTTATATAGTTTATGATGCAAAACAAATCTATAATGATTTTGTACTCGAAGCTAGAATAAAGGAAAATCTGGTAGCTATACAACTATGTCTGGCAGCTCGACAATTGTGAAGTACTTTAGTCGATATATGGCGCTCTGATTGATACTTGCGCAATGTTTACAGCTAGTGCTTGAAGCCACGGAATACGAATTTCACAGAGAGCGGGCGTTCGTTCGAGCCATTACAAAATTCGGACGAGATATTTGTCACTGGCTCTGTGACCATATGAGGAATTATCTAGTAACAGTAATACACATTTTGTATTAGGAAACTAGTGCTTTCCTAGTCAGGCTTGCATCTTTGTCTTGTGCGGAACCAGACTAAGAAACAGCAAAAGCATCTAGCATACAAGTAGGTTACTTTGACACTGGACTTATCAGTGTGTTGTTTGTGTCTTTGAAGACCCAACACAGTCAAAGACCATTGGTGGTCTTTGTCTGTATATGCATATATAACTTTCAAATAGTTTTCACTTCAGGGAAGAAGGTAGGGTTGATAAGTGTATCACAACCTCAGACACTTCATTCAAGACTTGTGACCACTAAAGACATAAAATAGACAGAGTGCAACAAAGAGCCTCCAGGCCCCATCCGAGGTTGCAGCACAGTTGCACATGACCAATGCTTAAGTGGTTAACTGCCATAACTGCAGATACATCCTATCCTCAGAATTTGCACGCTATCAAAATGTAAACAATACCGAGTCACTAAAGCACAGTGTGTCAGTATCATCTGAATTCTACCTACTCAAAAGACTAAAGGGTGGCAAACAATTGTAATGTTTGACATGTCAATAACACTGGATTTAATTATAGTTGGTGTGATGATGTCCAGATGATGAACAATATACTAAGTAATGAAAACGTCATGCAGTACAGTTTTGGAATGTGTCATTATGATATTTGCCTAAAAACATGATCCTGGGTAGTCTGGGTAAAGCTAAGTTAATTGTCCAGTCCAGTTACATGGCAAATTCTAGCATTATCATGTTACTGTGGTAATAAAACGCCAATAATCTTAAACGACCAATCACACCAATAATGACAAAGTCTAGTATTTTTTGATATGTCACACGGATTTGCACTTAAACTATACTATACACTATACAGTTAGCTTATCTTTTGTGGAATTTTATGTAGTCCATGTTGATGGAATCCTTGTCCATGATATGCTGATATAACATTTCATACCCCATAGCCTGTTTTAAGACCACCACATATTCTGTTCACGGCATCCACAGAGGAGACAATTACTTCATACTATGCATATATAATGAAGACTCATGGATAGCAAAATCACCCCTTGTTGGAATTACAGTACATGGGCAACAGTTCAAATAAATGCCATTCCATATCATTTCTTATTTTGGTAAATGGTGTCTTGAATGGGTATCTAGTACCTACCTAGTACCTATTAGTGCTTATCATATATTTGTATATCCCAGATGACTGAAAAAAACATTGTACTCCAAAGAAAGGGCTGGGTAACATTGCAACACATGCAAAATAATCACATGCATGAAGTATGATGCTACAGATCAATACTAGTTGATGGGATTAATTTTGTATGAAAGAATCCAGGAGGGTGTGCTAATTACTGAGACTTAAAAAAACAGTGATTTATGTGCTACATGGATTCATGCTAGGTCCATTGTTATTATTGGTTTTAATGAATGACTTTCCAATGTGGTTCACTGTCCTCTTAATGTGTGATAACAACACCATGCAGGGTAGCACTGATGATGGGTGCTACCCTGCAAGTTTTAGGCCTGCAGGCTATCTGCTGATTTAGGCATGTTAGTTACTTGGTCATAGGATTGGTTAATATTGTTTATGATAGCAAAAATACAGTTTTGCATGAAGGCACAATTTAAGTTCATTCTCATTATCTCCTTGCTCTCATTTAGTATTATAGGTAATCAGCTTGTGAGCACATCAGTGACAAAAGACCTTGTGGTGTGTATTGATTACCCATCGAATTTCCCACATCACTCTGCAGCTGAAGTTGCAAAGAGGAAGACCCTGAATCGCCCTAACCATGGATGCATAAATCAGTGTGGAGACGTTGAAATGCAGCTGATAGTCTATATGGTCCAGAGAATAGACAGACATATATTTGATAGCATCTTCTGAAAGCATCATTAAGTGAGGCTCTTGAAGCTCTTGTCTATTTACTGTTGTTTGAGGGACTAGGGAGACACATGAGAAATGTGGGTGAAATATACCTTGATGGAGTGGGCATGGTTGCGACCAATATGTTTCCTCTGATCCTGGGTGACCTGTGAGATTCATTCATCATATTCAGTTCAGCTTCCTATTGGCTGGATGACTGGTTGGATTGGTTGCACAGAGCAGGCTCACAGCAAACTAGAAACTGTAACACTTGCTGGCAATGTGATTCATATGCAATATGGCAGTTGAATGGCACAATGTTGTTAAATTAAAAGACATAAAAGTTCATCAATATTCAGATTCAGATTCATGTATTGCGGCTCCGTCCCCGCGGATGCGAGGCCTTTCAGTTGCCAATGTCACATAATATGGATAAAGGAAGAGGGTGGGTAACGATGAAAGCATACACCAGACGAACATAATCATCAGGGCATACGACTCGATCTTCTGCAGTTGGATCCGAGGCATATCGCAATCGGCTTTGAAGCGTGAATCCGCCTGGTTTCCTGCATAGCTTTGTAGGCAGATTATTGTACGAGTTTTGGCACCTCCCATAGACCAGTCTGCGTTTTCTGTTCCTTCTAATTCTTGACAAACGTAGCTGGCCGATTCCAGCCGAGTTTCTGGCGTGCTCTAACGCGTTCAACTTGTCGCGTATCTCGGGTCGCCAAAACGCTGTATCAGATTTCGTTAAGTCATTTCGTGGTGGTACTCAAAAGGCTTTGCGGGCTGACAGATTTGCCCCAGTCGCTCAGCTTCACACGTATCCTATCGGTATATTTCGTTTCGTGATGGACACGGGTACACAAATTTACAAGTTTTTGGATACGGTGCCATCAGCTGTGTCACACACATGTCCCCATAGATATTCAACATATTCAACCATTGTAAGTGGTAACATGGCTTTTTACATCACAGATTAAGGTGAACAACATACTTTTACGATTCACATAGCCAATATAATATATTATATAATTTATTGCACTATAGTTCAAAAATGGCACAAAGCAATGTTCAATGTCATCACATAAATTTACTGAGCTTCACTAACACAATGCCATACTATGTGTTTGTGCACACATGGAGCCCGATGGACTAGTACCCACTCTGCGCATGCTTGCATATGTATGCTCGTGTTTGTGACTCAGTGTCTGTCAGACAGGTGGAGCCTGATGGAGTCACACTCTGCGCTGCTGATCGGCTCGTGTTTGTGACTGAGTGTCTGTCAGACAGGTGGAGCCTGATGGAGTCCCACTCTGCGCCGCTGATCGGCTCGTGTTTGTGACTCAGTGGGTCTGTCAGACAGGTGGAGCCCGATGGAGTCCATCTTGCGCGCTTGCATCGGCTCGTGTTTGGTGACTCAGTGTTTGTCGACAGGTGGAGCTGATGGGTCCACTTCTGCGCCGCTGATGTTGCTGTGTTTGTGACTCGTTGTCTGTCAGACAGGAAGGAGCCGATGGAGTTCCACTCTGCGCGCTGATTCGGCTCGTGTTTGTGACTCAGTGTCTGGTCAGACAGGTGGAGCCTGATGGAGTTCTCACTCTGCGCCGCTGATGCGGCTCACGCGCCGGCTACTCTGACCTCGAACACCCGCTGTTCGGCAACAGCGAGTCGCGGCCACGGGTGAGCCCTCTCCACAACATGTCGCCCCCCCCCACACACTGTCGTCTGTCACTGGTCCTAGTTCACCGGCCGCTATCTGGAGAGGTAGTGAGTGGTATCCAGCATCCAGTCATCGCCATCCAGTCGCTGTCGGCTCTGTTCGTCACTGATTGTTTGGCGTAGTTCTTCACCTTTCCTCTCTACGTTCTACCTCCTCGGTCGAACTGCGTCACTAGTTTCTGCGAAAATGACCGACTCTTAGTGAGTACCGAGATTCTTCCCGTGTTTTGAAAGAATTTAGGCTCGTTGACGAATGTTTGTTGTTGTTTGTATCTGTGTGTTTTGCGCATATGACGGGGTTTCGGACTTTGGAACGGTTTCGCGGCCAAAACCAGACCTAAATCACTGTTTATGTTTCACTGCAAAAAACAACCTATCCTGATTAGTTTGTCATGAGATATTCGAATCTGGGATCGGAAATAGGAAGGCATGACTACAAAATTGTCACTCTGTAAAGGTTTGTTTTTTATCACCTCGCGTCTGCGTATGATTGCCTTGTTAGAAAACATATTTGTTTACAAAAGGCATATAATCGGGAGGAAAACTAATAGGATCTGTAGACAGGATGTTCACATGCAATAGCTATTGGTTTTTTAGCCGATGCAGGCTTTTTATAACAACAAACTTTTTTAACAAGAGTTCTTTTTGTACAAGTTGTGGTCAATAACACGCAAACATGAAACCATTGATTGCACCGTCGAAAAAGCTCGCAGAAGATTGACAATAGCACCATTTTGTTCCAAGGCTTTTTCAATCGATCTATCTCCAGTTTTTACTATTTAGAACCCGGACAAGTGTTGTAGCAGATGGTTTTATGTGAAATTGTTACTAAATTGGCCTATTTTAATGTAGCTTTTACTCTGGTCGGTTCGGCTAAGATCCAACGCAGCGTCTAAATAAAATGTAAGGAACTAATTGAACTCGATATGCTCTGAAAGCAAATAGAATCAACAAGAAAATGATCAAAGCGCGAACCTCGCCAAGCATATGGTTATGGTGCTCTTCGAAGCTGGGCGACCAAATATATTATTACCTGAAAATCGTGTTTTGGGAATATTGTTCTTCTTTTACGCTATGCTTGTCATACAGAGCAAAATATTTACCTTTTGAGGATGGCAAATGAAAGTCCACTTTCCTGCCAACATGTTGTCGCCAAGTTTGTGAAGATTGGTTTAAAACTAACGCGTGTAGATTTGTGTACACCCGTGTTCGCAAAACCTATCCAGATTCTGAAACCCCGTCATATCATGCTCGTAAGTCGACAGCAGTGTCACCTACCTACTTGCTATGATAGTCTGCCGTTCCGGTGTGGTCAGGGGACGGGGAGGGACTGCCAGTGTTTCTGTGACAATGACAGTCAGGGGACGGGGAAGGGACTGGCAGTGTTTCTGTGACAATGATGGTCAGGGGACGGGGAGGGACTGCCAGTGTTTCTGTGACAATGACCTGTGAGCTGGTGTTGGGGCTGTCATGGTTAAGTATTGT
The DNA here is from genome assembly GCA_014673585.1 of Semibalanus balanoides. Lineage (NCBI taxonomy): Eukaryota > Metazoa > Arthropoda > Thecostraca > Balanomorpha > Balanidae > Semibalanus > Semibalanus balanoides. The sequence continues at coordinate 65,034 of VOPJ01004024.1, forward strand.
TCCTGGCTTACACGCTTACACCATCAATATGGCTGTGACCTGGCGGCCGGCCAGCGGGATCGTCTGTGCAGACCGGGCGACAGCCGATCGGACGCATGCTGAGCACCATTTTTTTACCCGTTCACTTTGGCCGTGTCAGTCTGCAGCTCAAACACTGCAGTGTGGGGTTTGCTCTATTGCAGTGTGGTTGATTTGTCAGCCAGGGATCCTGATGTGCAGACACCTCTGTCACCGCTTGAGCTATATGCCTGTTGTCCCTGTCTATGTGCGCAGGAGCGAGTCATTAACCTGGTGGTGGGGTTTCTGACTGTGTGTTCGGACATGAACGAGTCATTAACCTGGTGGTGGGGTTTCTGACTGTGTGTTCGGACATGAACGAGTCATTAACCTGGTGGTTGGGTTTCTGACTGTGTGTTCGGACATGAGCGAGTCATTAACCTGGTGGTGTGGTTCCTGACCCTCTCTGTGTGTTTGGACAGGAGCGAGTCCTGCTTGTGTGTTCGGACAGGAGCGAACCATTAACCTGGTGGTCCTGACTCTTGTATGTTCGGACAGGAGTGAGCCATTAACCTGGTGGTCGGTTTCCTGACTCTGTATGTTCGGACAGGAGCGGAGCCATTAACCTGGTGGTGGGGTTCCTGACTCTTCTGTATGTTCGGACAGGAGCGAGCCATTAACCTGGTGGTCCTGACTCTTGTATGTTCGGACAGGAGCGAGCCATTAACCTGGTGGTCGGTTTCCTGACGGCTCTAATCGTCTTCATCACGCTCATCAGCGCCTTCGTCTTCCATGAGTACTCTCCGCGAGGGGTCAACATCTTCTTCGGTGTCATCATCGTGCTGATCTGCGCCTCACACCTCACATTGGTGAGTCGATCCGTGCCTCACATCGTAGATGCCTACTTAGCCATGAGCCATCCTCATCAATGGTATTAAATGGGAGTTTTGCTATTTATTGAACGAACGATCATGCTCTCGTGTTTCGCTGTATCATTTTTCATGTCAAAGGGGGATATTTATTGCCTGGGGCGATCAGCGGACCAACGGCATTTACGATCACTTACTATAGATACAGATGATAATTTATAAATACAACTGCTAATACAGATGCAACTAAAAACAAATGCGTTACAATAGGTGCCAACTCAACGCTACCCGACGCGTCGTCCCATCTCTTCAGGAACACCCTTAGTCGACAATCGTTCGGTATCTCAACAAATAAAACGAGGATAAACTGGAACTGGATGTGTAAATATCGCTCTCCGCACCGCTCACGCCTGTTAAATCTAGAGGAACATTCTGCGAGTTCTCTGTTATATTTTATAGGTCAAGAAATTATCCGTTTTTCATTCTTATCGATTATCACATCTGTTTTGCTTTGAGTTCCAACTTCCAATGCCACACACAAAAGTACGTTGATATTCTCTTCGATGCTCGAGAAAACCCGCCGTTAATCTAAACTGTTGGTGACGGCCGATAGATGTCACTACCTGTGCCGATCTGCTTCCAGATATGGTGGTACCGACAGGGCGACTTGGACCCCAAGTTCCGCGTCCTGATCTTCTTCAACGCGTTCTGCATCGTCCTGCTGTGTGTGTGCGCCAATCTCTACTTTCACCTGCCGGACCCGAACAAGACGTGAAGGCCAGAAAGGCTGGCTGATGGTGTTGACATCCACAGAGTCTACGACTGCCGAGCACTGCACCCCATAGTGATACCTCCAGTGTGCACCGGCTGATGTACGAACGGACGAGTGCGTGGAAACTGTGCCATTCCGAGAGAGGATTGTAGTCGTTGGAGGGCTGTGCAGTGTGAGTGGACTTTTTTCGCTTGGTCCGGTGCGTGGTCTGTGGTCTGTGTTTGGTTGGTTTATTGGATTCTCGCGATACTGTCATGTCGGTCAAACTGTTGTGAAACTGTTGACGTGGCAATGTTGCTGGTCATGTTGCTTGCAAGGGTCTTTTTTTGTTAAATGGATAATGGTTTCTATGGAGTTTATTGACTGAATAAGTCATCCTTGGTGTTTTCTCGTTAATTATTGGTTATTTTCTCGGTATTGCTTCTCCACTGGTGTCAATGTCAATTATGTTTGGTTGTATGCCGGTGAAAACGGCAATATATTACTAGTCCCGATAGTGCTATAAGTTAACCGTGTCCATATATCATGCATATTGGTAGGACACAAGTATTATGTGTCTGGTACATGACTGACAAAGACATCTTATTTGACATCGCTACGATTGATACGACTGCGCATTACCCTGGAGAGGGCCTGAATTGACTGTAGGTCGCCTGTGACGGCCAGACGCCGCTGGTCCTGGCTGTCGAAACCCACCGCTGGGCGGCCCAGCGCTGCCCCAGCACCGGTCAGGCGCCGCTGGTCCCGACTGTCGAAACCCACCGCTGGGCGGCCCAGCGCTGCACCAGCTCCGGTCAGGCCCCGCTGGTCCCCTGCCGCAGCCAACTATATCAAAAGTTGCGAATTTGTTTAGAATAGTTGCATGCCGTATGATTCGGAATACTAGTTCAAGCATGTTACAAATATTATATCATATACATATTGTTGAGTTAAAGACAGAGGTTTCATGCGAAAATGCTTTGAATGATATTCTGCTTGTTATGTGTTTATCCCGCTGCTTGCAGTGAAATACAGCTTGTGTTGACCGATGTTTGGTTCTCAGTAATTGACTAATATGGTGAATAGAGTGCGTACTATGCCGAACATCAGCCCAATGAAAGGTCTAGTGGTGACGAGCTGCTGCTTAACCTGGTGAATTGTGCGCTGCTGAGAGTGCCGTTTGGGTGTAGACGTGTGTGCTGATCCGCCTCTGTGGATCTACAGTGCCGTCTGGTGACCCTGTACTGGCGTGGGTACCCCTTGTCTGGGTGTCACTCCACACGTGTCCTCGGTCAGTAGTCGCCGTCAGTAGTCGCCGCCAGTAGTCACCGTCAGTAGTCACCGTCAGTAGTCACCGTCAGTAGCCACCCAGTAGTCACCGGCAGTTAGCTCGCCGGCAGTCAGTCGCCGCAGATAAGTCGCCCGGCCAGTAGCACCCAGTATCGCGGCAGTAGTCAGGTCAGTCAGAAGTAGTCACTAGTACACGTCAGTGTGTAAGCAGGCGTCTATCTGGCGTCACGACCTTGTAACCCGAGTCTGCAGTCAACTGTGTTCTGTGTACCCGAGCTCCACCCTGTCTGTGTATACCTCGACAGGCTCCTGGTGTAGCCGACTTTCGTCCCGGTCCTCCAGTCAATGTGGTTGTGTACCCGAGTCCAACTGTCTGGTCTACCTCGGACACGCTCTGGTGTCAGCCGACCTCTGTACGAGTCTCCAGTCAACTGTGTCTGTGTACCGAGCTCCACGCTGTTGTATAACTCGGACACGGCTCCTGGTGTCAGCCGACCTCTGTACCGAGTCTCCAGTCAACTGTGTTGTGTACCCGAGCTCCACCTGTCTGGTTATGCCCTCGACCGGCTCCTTGGGTGTCAGCGACTTGTACCGAGTCTCCAGTCATACTGTGTCTGTGTACGAGCTTCCACCCTGCTGATATACCCTCGGAACGGCTCCCTGGGTCAGCCGACTCTGTACCGCCGAGTCCTCAGTCAATGTGGTTGTGTACGGCTCCACCTGTTGGTATCCCTCGGACAAGGCCCTCTGGTGTCAGCCGAACCTCTGTACCCGAGTCCTCCAGTACTGAGTCTGTGTACCGGCTTCCCCCTGTCTGGTATACTCTCGGACACGGCTCCCTGGTGTCAGCCGACCTCTGTACCCGAGTTCTCCAGTCAACTGTGTCTGTGTACCCGAGCTCCACCCCTGTCTGATATACCCCTCGGACACGGCTCCCTGGTGTCAGCCGACATCTGTACCCGAGTCCTCCAGTCAACTGTGTCTGTGTACCCGAGCTCCACCCCTGTCTGGTATACCCCTCGGACACGGCTCCCTGGTGTCAGCCGACCTCTGTACCCGAGTCCTCCAGTCAACTGTGTCTGTGTACCCGAGCTCCACCCCTGTCTGGTATACGCCTCGGACAGGGGCTACCTGGGTCAGCGACCGTCAGTACGAGTCCTAGTCACTGTGTCTGTGTCGAGTCGCTCCGTCTGTGGTCTGTGTACCCGGGCTCACCCCTGTCTGGTATACCCTCGGCACGGCTCCTGGCGTCAGCCGACTCGGTACCCGAGTCCTCTCAGTCAACTGTGTCTGTTGTACCCGAGCTCCACCCTGTCTGGTATACCCCATCGGACACGGTCCCTGGTGTCAGCCGCCTCTGTAACCGAGTCTCCAGTCAACTGTGTCTGTGTACCCGAGTCTCCAGTAATGTGTCCTGTGTACCGAAACTCCACCCTGTTGTTGTACCCCTCGGACCGGCTCCCTGGTGTCAGCCGACTCGGTACCCGAGTCCTCCAGTCAACTGTGTCTGTGTACCCGAGTCCTCCAGTCAACTGTGTCTGTGTACCCGAGCTACACCCCTGTCTGGTATACCCCTCGGACACGGCTCCCTGGTGTCAGCCGACCTCGGTACCCGAGTCCTCCAGTCAACTGTGGTCGTGGTTACCGAGTCTCCAGTCAATCTGTGTCTGTGTACGCGAGCTACACCCTGTTCTGGTATAACCCCTGCGGACACGGCTCCTGGTGTCCAGCCGACCTCGCTTTACCGAGTCCTCCAGTCCAACTGTGTCTGTGTACGCGAGCTCCACCCTGTCTGGTATATCTCCTCGGCACGGCTCCGGTGTCACCGATCTCTGTACCGAGTCCTCCAGTCAACTGTGTCTGTGTACCGAGCTCCACCCCTGTCTGGTATACCCCTCGGACACGGCTCCCTGGCGTCAGCCGACCTCGGTAGTCGATACCAGCTATCTCTGTCCTTGTTCTTGTACCCGGATGCCCCGGCTATCTGATCTGTTCAGGCTATCTGATCTAATATCTGAACGGTCGTGACCGGACCATGGACCCGGACCAATACTGTGTGGCAGGACCACCTGACCCGGATGGTACCGGAGGCGCCTCCTCGGCTCGGTCGAACGCCGAACTCTCGTGATCCTTCCTCCGGTAGAGACGAGGGATTTCAATCCCGGGACGTTTTGTCGATCCCAGGATTTCGGAATTTTGTGAAAGCTAATCTCGGGATCCCGGGATTTCCTTTTGTCCTTGATCAACTCGTTGATTTTGGTCAGGGTTATCGTAAATGTTCAGATGCGTTATCCAAACTTTCCGTTGTATTTATGTAGTGAATCCTTTCGCTCTAAATCGCGAAAAAGCTAATCGTCCAAGATTCTGCGCCGACACAATTTTCATGGAAATGCAAATATTGTGTTGAGTGTATTGCGATAATTATATCATATCCGAAACACCCATACCCAAATCCCAAATGATTAATACCGTCCTCCTGCGCTGTGCGTAGTTGGGCGTTGCGCTCGCCAAAGCTGAATCTATTTTCGTACAGATCTACTCATTGACAATTGTACTGGCCTGATTAGAACAAATTTCGTGCTGAAAGATTTAATACCTGATTTACTACTCGATTAACAGCGCATAAACACCCACACGATTACGGTATACGATGGAGCCTCTACTTAAGTGCATAACAAAAACCATAGCTGGAACACCTTTCCAAGTTCGAACACTTTCCATAGCTCGAACACATTTAATATCTTTAATTTAGGAGTATAGTGGCATTTCAGGAAACGGCAAAAGAAACATCACCCAAGTGGGAGTGCAGCTTTGTATAAATAGTGTTACCGAGAGTTCAAAAGACATGCTCTGATTCTATGCTCATCGTGACCATGCCTTTGACCCATGTGTAATGTGTATGCCATTGTGGTCATTTAGTCTTTACCTGAAATAAGAAGTATTTTTTAAGCTGTTTCCCCTTACCACATTTGACAGAGGTGATGTCTTACCAGACATATTCTGGCGCGTCAGGGGCGCGACTTCTTGCAGCGGTCTCCAGCGCTTGTTGCAGCTGCTGCTGCAGGCTCTGCTCTGGCGCAGCCTCAGGGTTAACGTCACTGTGACTTTCAGACACAGTGTCAGACGGTGCTGACTCTGTACCGAATTGGCCACCCCAGTCCCACGCATCCGTTTTATCATTGTCGTTTAGTCCTGTATCTCCTTCCGGGTAGCTTGCGGGAACGTTTGCTCCCGCTCTCACTCGTCGCCCTGGGTCAGCAAATCCTTGTTGATCGCCTGTAGATTTGCAGCCACCTCCGACGCCTTCAATCAATTTATACAAGAGTTTACCTTGACCTAACCTCAAGTCAGGTCAATTTGGTTGGATATGACCTAACTAGGTCACCCAATATACATATCATGCATCTCGATGAGATAAACACATTGGTGAAAACTGCTAACTCTATAATGCTTTTGTCGAAAGTTATTCGTTAAAAAATAGGCGATTTTAATAATGTTTTAAATTCAATGGCGTCTGCTGACTTAACTATTGACCTCGGTCAACTCTGATAAACCTTAGTGACAAAGTAAAAAAATCAATTGTCTTTCGAACGCTTTTTCCGCGCGTCGCTACCTCTTTTGATAATCAAGATATAGATGGTTTTATTTCAGACACTCATACTGACTCATACGTATATTAGCCGATATTTGACCATCGGTGACCTGGTGACTTCAATATTGACATTGACCTAAACAATATCGATATACTTTCGATGGTGCTTGTCTCCAGCTATCTAACAGCGTATTCTGCTTGTCGCTAGGTACGTTGCGTATTTTTCGAAATCTTAGAGGGTGGCGTAAATAAGGCAGTGCGCGTGCTAGGACTCTATAAGGAGACTTCTTCAAGTCACTGGCATGTCTCTGCCTCCGCGTTACTATAGTGACGCCTGTTTTTGGGACCGCAAAATTGTGTTTTGGTAAATCGGGACTTCGGGATCCCGACCAACTTGACCCCGTGATTCGGGATTGATCCAATCCCTAGTAGAGACTGTCCGTGTGTTCACCGCATGTAACCTTTGTGTGTGTGTGTGTGTGTGTGTGTGTGTGTGTGTGTGTGTGTCCGTTGACCGGTAGTGGGATGACTCATGTCGTAATGAGTCATGTCAGCGCGGTGGTGAGTCAACACGGTCTCCAGGCTGGAGCGGAGAGTCAACACCGGTCTCCAGGCCGGGGCAGAGTGTCAGCACGGTCTCCAGGCCGGAGCGGTGAGTCCGCACGGTCTCCAGGCCGGAGTGGAGAGTCAGCACGGTACCCAGGGCGGAGTGGAGAGCCAGCGCGGTCTCCACACAACACACCACTGTTTATCGGCGTCGTGGTTCGCGCGGTGTACACTGCACATCTATATACAATATACACTAGGGTGTGGTCATCGTAGGGGGTGAATCTCCTTGGAATCAACTGAAACAAAGAAATTCCTTGGTGCTGGAGCTCACAAGTACACGGCATGCACAACCGTTTTTTGCCCAGAAACTTGAATTCGGTGAGGCGAGGAGCCGATCGAAAATGTCGCTATAAACCAACGCCCGGCGTTGCAGTCTGTATGTTGAACGCCAACCGCCGCCGCGGTAAACACCAGCCGTTGGCGGCAAGGATCAAAAAATAACTTGCAGTTATAAAACTGATGCTGCCGAACCTTTTTGAAACTGATACGTGCAAAAAATTGGGCCATTCTAAGCTCCACTTAGCAGTTCAGACAATTGACTGACCGATTGTCTTATGGCAGAAACTCATGTGTTGATGAGTATAACTCGCTGTGACAGCCACGTTAGATAGTACTGGCTTTTCGGACTTCACTTCTCTAAGACACCTCACGTGCCTGCAAAAACAAGCCAATGCTATATATGAATCACAATATATTGCCTGTGGGACAACTTATACAACTTTTTTTTTCCGCAGTGGCGGGCAAACTGGTCCTTACATCCAATTACATGTATTTGAGACCACGGTAAAACTTACAAATGCACACAGCGTTACAACAGTGGCCGAGGTCTTAAATGTTACGGCAATACAATCAGCAAATAGCGTAAGCATGAAACCATATTACGAGTGTACGACATACTATGGCAGAATAACGTTTATGATAAATGAGTAAATTGCTTAACAATAAATGCCATGAAGCAAACAGCAAATGATACGTGAAGAAGTTTCACATTCAATTGCTAATGAATTATAATACAATGTGTTCTCATATTTACCTGGCATAGTCCACGTGGTCTGATTCGTCGCCGGGCTAAGCGGTCCGGACGGAGCCGCTTTGAACCCCCCCCCCCCCCCCGCCACGAGGCAGTAGGTACAGCAGCTGCTGTCCATGCTCCGCTTTTGGATACGGTCAACCGGGCAGATTGGGGCACGGTGCCCGGCAATACCGACTTCCCTGAGTCTCAAATTCACAAACGTTCCTTCTCGCCAGACCTCTCCGCGCAAGTCTTGCCGATTGGGTCCATCCCGTGGTCCGTGCCGTCCAGGCTCAGCAGCGGCGACGGAGGTTTCAGCTGCGTTGCAGTGCAGCTGGCAGATCAATTACAAAGTGCACGGGTGGATCGGTGACCAGCTCAAATCAGCCGGCAACACGTCCGCCTTTCGTCACGGTGTTGACGACTGTGCCGTCGCAAGCCGTTGCAGCCTGAGCAGCAACACGCAAGAGCCAGGAATTCTTCGCCATCCCAGCGATAAACTGTGAGGTATGCCGAACATCTCCTGGTGCGGGACCAGTCAGCACAGCCCTCCACTCCCTGCGAGATCTGAGTGACGGCGAGCTGCGGGGCCATAGTGCAGGCTCCGGATGGCCATTCCGCCTATCCAGTTCACACCCAGGCGGTGGAGAGGGCCGTGCACACCGTTCACCGAGGCGTGATCGGCGGTAATGGAGAAGATGCCGGCAATGGCCTCATCAGGCCAAGCTCAAGCACCGCCAGATTCTCCCACTATCAGCTTTAAAGAAAAGCTCTAACTCGGAAGGTATGCTGGCAATTGCAATCTAATCACATCTCCAAAAGATCAGATTCCCGTTTCGAAATTAAATCTATTAGAACAATTGTACATTGTGCAATGTACATACTTCAACCTACTGTTCAATTGAAAGTCGAAACGGGAATCTGACATCTTTTTTTACACTGTGATTAGTTAAACTGCCAGCTTCCTTCTGAGCAGATGTTTCCTTAAGTTGATGGTGTGGAGAATCTGGCGGTGCTTGAGCTTGCTGGCCGTGATGAGGCCAGTGCCGTGCCATCTCTCCATTACCGCGATCACTGCATCGGGTGACGCGTGTGCACGGCCTCTTCCACCGCCGGGTGGTGAACTGGATTATATTTGGGGCGGGATGGCCATCGAGCCTGCACTATGTCCCGAACTCGCCGTCACTCAGATCTCGCAGCGGCCCGCAGGAAGTGGAGTGCTGTGTGATTGGTCTGTAAACCAGGAGATGTCTGCATAGATCACCCTGCCTCAAAGTTTATCGTGGGATTGGCGAAGATCCTGGACCGTCTTTGCGTTTGGTCTGCTCAGCTGCGAACTGTGCACAGGCCCGTCAAACACCGGGACGAAAAGGCGCGTGTGGCTTGTGCTTGTTTGAAGTTCTGGTTACGGCGAGTCACCCGTGCCATTCAGTGTCCATCATCTGCCGATGCTGCCCACGGCCCAACGAGAGCTCTGACTATAAAACCCTGCTCGCCTTGAACCTGGACGGCACGACCCACGGGACGTCCTCGAAATATTTCTTTTCTGGCCAGCCAGCTTGCGGCAAGACCTGCGCCGGAGAGATCTGGGAGAGGGACGTTGTGGAATTTGAGACTCAGTGGAGTCCGCATGCAGGGCAACGTACCCAATCTGCCGGTTGACCTGGTCCAGAAGGCTGAGCATGGACGCAGCAGCTGCTGTAACCTGCTGGCCTCGGGGGGTTTCAAAGCGGCTCCGTCCGGACCGGTTAGCCCCGGCGGGCAAATCGAACCACTGAACTATTGCCAGGTAATATGAACACATTGTTATTCATAATTCATAGAAATCAACGTTGAAAATTCTTCACGTATCATTTGACTGTTTATGCATTTTTATTTGATAAGCATTTCTCAGTCTCAATTAACCATATTCGTTATGCATATATGTCGTAATGATGGGTTCATGCTTACGCTATTTGCTGTCGCTGATTATATATTTGCGTTACAGTTAAGGCCGGTCGCTATGTAGTATGTAATGTTCGATGTGTATTTGTTAAGTGCGTGTTCTCCAAATACATGCAAATGGATCTAGACCAGCGCTGTCAACTGCGGAAAAGTTGTATAAGTTTTGTCCCAACAGGTAATATATTGTGAGTCATATGATAGACATGGTTTTTGTTTGCAGCCGTGAAGGTGTCTTAGAGTTCAGTGAAATGTCGAAAAGCATTTTACTTCTAACGTACTTTGTACAGCGAGTTTATATTCAACAACACATGAGTTCTGGCCATAGACAATCAGTCAGTCAATGTCCTTGACTCTTAGTGAGCTTAGAATGGCCCAATTTTGCACGTATCAGTTTCAAGAAGACTTCGGCCAGCAATCGTTTTCATACGCGAAGATATTTGCATCGCTTTGCCGCCACCGCTTGGTGCTACCTGCGGCGGCCGGTGGCGCTCAACATACGGAGACTGCAACGCCGGGCGTCGGTTTATAGCGACATTTCTGATTTCGATCGACTCGCGCCTCACGAATTCAAGTTCCTGGGAGGAAATTTTGTGATGCCGTGTACTTTCGGGCTCCAGCGCCATTGCATTTCTTTGTGACACTTGTTTACTGATGACACACCCTAAATACACGGCAGACGCAGTGGCGGCTGTTGTTACTGTCTCAGAATAGTTTGGAAGGGAGAAGACGAAGTCGAATGATATCACGATCTGCCGTGGTGCTATGACCACTATGCCGCCGGCCGGCCCGAACATGAGCACAGATCCCAAACACGGGTCAGAGATTTGATCGGAATCCCGAATCCACGGTGACTTTGGACTCGTTTTAAAGGTCTTTACTCTGCAAAGGGATTAAGTGGGTTTTCTAATTCTAGGCCACTCTCTTGTTTTTGTGAATGTATCTGTTTCGGTTTGAGATCGACTCCTGCTGAGATGCACTCGCACAATATGGTTTGCTGCCAACAATCTACATTTGTGGAGCACTTTTCATAGTGCGGATGGAAAATGTCTAATATTATATTAATTCAATTATTTTGGAGAAAGAGGGGCTCGGAGGCCGGAGGGAAATGGCCGTTACCTAGGCTTGATCCGGCCCGGGATGCGTTAGTCGCTCGCAGCAGCTTGTTTTGTCCTAACTCCTAACAGAAGTTTGCTCATTTGCATAGCAGGTGACGACAGTGCGTTCTCGGTCAACGCAAAGCAAATACATATTTTCGAGCAATCAAATATGCATTTATAAATAATAGTGAAAATGCCAATCCTTATTTAGTTATGTGAAGCTGTGGATTCCTTTCGAATCGCCTTCAGTCACTTCACCAGCCTGACTGATAAGGTCACCACAGGCCCAGGCCAGCTGACGACCGACACTGTCCCCTCCAGCTGCCGTCAGCGCCCTGACCTGTCCTCAGTCACTAGTACTACCACAGGCCAGCTGACGACCTCTTCTCTACAGTCATTCTCTACCTGCTGTCATCACCTGACCCGACCGACCGACCTGAGCCTGAACCGCGTGGCCGCTGTTTGGGCCTCCCGTGACGATCGGGCCGCGAAGTTCGGCGAACGGCGTCCGTTTGAGTCACGCGCTGCCTGCCGCCGCCGCCGCCGCCGCCGCCCGAACAAACGTCGATGCCGACGCTCGTCGGTCGGGACGGCGCACTGGGCGGTCGGTGGTCGCGGCGGCGGGTCGGTGCGGTCGGTGGGCGTCGAAGGCAGCACGCGAGTCCACGGTCAGCGGTGTGTGCCGTGCGTGTGGGGAGAGGTGCGCCGTTCGCTGGGCGCAGCAGGTAGTGAGTCTCGTGCTGTGGGCTCGTACATACGCTGCTCGTTGTAGTGGAGTGCGAAGTGAGAGTTGAGAGAAGCAGCCGAGCTGTGCTGACACCTGTGGTGCATACATTACGGACATTGCAAGGACGCGAGGTATTTTCATACGAGTGTTCGGCATTTTTTGGTCACGTTTTACCGAGAGAGTTGATAAAGTGTTGGCGTTCCGGAGACACCGACTGTATCTTTGTCTACAGTGCCAGCCCGAAAACGGTGCAGCTTCTGGAGCAGGATGACCTGACCTGACCTGACCTCATCTGAAAACCTGACTCAACCCGACCCGAACCGACCTGACCAACCCTAACCTGACCTGACCCGTCCTAAAAGTGACCGACCTGACCCGACCTCACCTTATCTCACCTCACCTCACCTCACCTCACCTCACCTCACCTCACCTCACCTCACCTCACCTCACCTGATCTGACCCCTGACCTGACCTGACCTGAGATGTCGGTGCGATGGCCGGGCCGGCCGAACAGCGTGTAATCCCGAGCGGCAGTCTGGCACCTCTTACACGCGGTATGTCCTCTGACTCGGTGGACAGAAGCTCCCGGACCGTGGACGACACGCCGCGCAAAGTCAACTTATCACCGTCAACAGTCAACGGGCTCTCTTCAGATGGGGACGGCCCTTCGTCAGAGGTGTCTGGGCCGGAATATCGGCTGGCTAGTTCACCTCAGGATGAAGAGGGACTGCCGGCTCAGGAGGGCAGCAGCTCGCTGCGGGAGGTGGAGAGGTCGCCGCAGATCACAGTGAACATCCGAGGGGAGAACGGGACGATATTGGGCGATATTGAGATAGCTCCAGCGCCTCGTAACAAGGCAGCTGTAACAAGACAGCATCCTCGGGCAGCGGTGAACAACCACGAACCAAAGCTCACGGTCAATCAGAGCCCACAGACAGCGAGAGAACAAGACTTAGCAGTCACGACCGGTCAAGACCCTGCGACTGTGACAAAACAAACTCCCCACGTAGCTTCCAGTCAAGAACCGCCTACCGCCAGTCGCCTGCAGTCGTCTTCAGGTCAGACCACGCCCCTGCCGCCGCCGCCGCCCCTGCCGCCGCCGCAGAGGCTGGACCTGGTGGCGGCAGTCACACACGGCGCTCAGCCCCGGCCGGAGGCCAGGCGGGGAGGGGAGCGGCATCAGAGGCCGAACCTGGTGACGGCGGCGACACAAGGCGCCCAGTCACAGTCGGTGGCGGAGGCGGGCCGCAGTGGGGAGTGGCGGCCTCCTGAAACCTCGAGCGGAGCTGCTCACGTCCGAGACGCTGCGACGCCGGCTGCAGGCGCTGGACGAGGAGTTCAGGCGCGGCTTCGTGGTGCCGGCCGTGGTGCCGCCGCTGTTCCTCGGCTCTGCGGTGACCACCCCGGCGTCGTCCCGGGCCGCCACCCCAGCGTCGTCCCGGGCCACCACCCCGCGGCACGGCGGACAGACCGGGCCGGTCGGCGGCAGGCAGTCCGTGTCGGCTCGCGGAGGGAGGAAGGTGCATTTCGCCGACCAACAGCGGCAGCCCGGCGACCTGCTGCCCAGACACGGTACTGGAACCGAGATGGAAAGACAGGCCTCCGGCAGTGGCGCTGGTGGCTCGGTGGAGACGCGGACAGAGCCGGGACTGGGAACAGGATCGGGGCAGGAACCGCGGCTGGGACCGGGACCTGGGCTGCGATCCGGCGGCGCAGGCCGGTACTGAGGTACCGACTAAGCCGCCGCGGCGGCTGAGACTCCCTCCAGCCTCTGTCAGCCGCGCCGTACAGACGTCACCAGCCGCACCTCACTTCACCTGTCTACCGTCTCTGGCGGGTCTGCGGGGTGGCCGAGTCAGCCGGCTGCGGCGCGGTGCGCTCCGCTCCTGCCTCTGCCAGCTGGTCGTCCTCACCTGCTGGCTGCTGGCAGCTGCCGCGCTGCTGCTGCTGGCCGAGGCTCCTGCTGAGCGGAGGGATCGGCGGCAGCTGAGCCGACGCCGCGCTGACCTGGTGGTGGAGCTGGCCACCGAGCTGCGTCCAGGTGGTGCCGCAGCAGGCCGTCTGGAGACACAAGAATCTCACAATACATGCGGCGACTGGAGCGGACCGTGCTGACGGCGTCTGAGCGGGGGCTGCGGCTGGACGACGGAGGTGGACTTCAGGGAGCAGGCTGGAGCTACGGAGCAGCGCTGTATGCCGTCACCGCCTCGGCAGTCACGCTAGGTCAGTGGAGAAACCGATCTGTCATAGAGGTCCGGATAAAGTTAATTAATTCACAGGATTTTGTTTGGGTATGATGTCAGGTCATATAACAATTAGGTATCCGTATGTATGATGTCATACGAGTCCTTGATTTTGGCATCGATGGACACATAGGTGTTCCTCGAGTGACAAGGTAAATTATTGACATGACTTCTGTTGAATTATGTCGACACAATGTCCTTTTTTTGATTCCGCATTCAGCACGCGTCTGCTTTATAATCTAGTTGTGAGCGTCGGCTTCGAGCCTGGAACCCAGAGTTTGAACGGTCGGTGTAACTATTAACTCCACTGATTGCACGCAGTTAGCGCTTCCTATCGCTCGTAACGTAGTTACAGGTGTAACGTACTACGTACGCTATACACAATCTTAGTCTTAGATTGGTACGTGTTGGTAATGCGTGAATATGCGTGGGAACTCAAATCAACGGAGTGGATCATTTTCGTTAGTTCCGCTCATCGTGATGACGCTCATAGCCACATAGCCTAGCAGCTGCGACGCCATTAAACCCAAATCATCATCATCATCATCATTAATCCCCTGCTAATCTAACGATTTTCGCAAATTTGTTGATTTGCTTGAATGTTCTATTTCGCTCCATGAGAAACAGGGCAAATATATCGCAAGTATTGAGTGTCTAGAGTCTGTTGATAGTCTCTAAGATTCGATGATTGTGTATAGTGTATCGAATCCACAGGTAATTTTGCAGCCTCTTTCCATATTCATGGGCGTTGGAACAGACTGGCTTTTGTTCCGACTTCGAATGAATTATTTGGAATTGTTCAATCAAAAATCCTAGAATAAAAAAATATCGATTCACCCCCATATATTTTAATTCATGAACCGTGATTGAATCAAACCCTGCATTAATCAAGGCTGATTGAATCAAAACATTTAACGATTTAAGTGCACATAGCACATACCTAAATTGTGCAAATGTCTACATTCCAGTCCCAGTGGCTGCATTCATTTATACTTGAATATTATTGCTGTAACAAAGTTTAAAGATCATATAAATGTATATTGTCATTAATACCTATTGATTTGAGAAAAACAGCATGTATAATATACATGTTGATTTTTTTGTATACATATACATGTTAAAAATACTTGATTCATGTTTAATTCAACATTTAAATATATATTTTATGTATATTTAAATGTTGAGTTAAACGTGAATCGAGTATTTTGTCTTTATATTTGAATCGTTGACATAAACGTGAATCGAGTATTTTGTCTTTATATTTGAATCGGACATAAACAATTATAAAACATATATATGAATCGGACGGTGATTGAATCATTCGGGTTAGAGATAGATGGCTGGGATGATTTGTATCGATGATTTATTGAGTTGGCGTTTTGCTGCGTTCTTTTTATTTATTTGTTTGATGATACAGAGATGAAGAAAAACGAAAAAGACAAACAAAAATCTGCACAACCTATAGTGTTTGGGAGCCGAGCCCGGCCTCTCTGACCTCGGCACTGCCCCGGCTGCGCTTCACGGGTGGCGTCGGCACAGCTGCTGGCTGGCCGGGAAGCAATATCATTCGGGTTCAAAATGAATTGTGATTGAATCGCTTCAACAAATTTGAATCAATAGCCAGCATCCGTAGGGTGCGGTGGGGACTGGGGTATGCGTCCCTCAACATTTTCGGACTTTTACATTACGCCTATATGGGCGTTGCATGGAAGGAATCGACTTATAAAAGGCCTCCGTGCAGCCCAACTTTCGGAAGGTGGCAAATGGCAACGCGCTCCTTGTCCATATTGGATGTCATTTTCTCCCTGAAATTGGTCCGGCTACCGATAACTTTGAGCTCGCCTCCCAGCTTTGCCTTCGAAGTCGCCACTCAATTTAAATGGTACAGGTAGCTTGAACTACTCACATCAGTTTCAGCCAAAAGCAGCAGGTGCAGTGAAACTTTAGACCAAGTATTTTTCAAGGGAAATATTCACCTTTTGATCTATTTATCTGTATTTTTCGGTGAGCCATGTATGGTATCACATTTATCGTGCCTGATTCGGAAACATAAACGTCCCTGTGTATGTGCATTTGTATTGACTAAGTGGCAGGTGCCGTCAAGACCGTTAATAAGCGCCCCTTTGAATGTCAGCCACAAGTGAAAAATGCTTAGGTAAAATGTAACCAGTCCACAACCTCCACCCATTAAGGCAACGTGATACAACTTCATAACTTGTTGGGTCATAGGCATGGCTTTCTGATAAGATTTATGTCAACATTCATCAATGTTTGTAAAACAATCTCACCCCAGCAATGCTAATTTACTGTATTTACCGTGCCGATCCTGAATGTCAAACTGCCATTACTAACGTGTTGGGTGACACAGACCACAGTTACGGGGTGCGCAGCTATATACCTCCGTGACGGGCGGCAGTCAGCAGTGTAGGCTATAATACCACCGGTGACCGCGTGACCGGTGACCGGTGACGGCGGTGACCGGTGGACCGTGACCGGTGAACCGGTGACCGGTGACTGGTTGACTGGGCTGACTGTGACTGCGTGAACTGGTCGACTGGTGACTGGTGACTGGTGACTGGTGACTGGTGACTGGTGACCGGTGACCGGTGACCGGTGACTGGTGACCGAGCATATTGTACCAGCAGTCCAGACCGCTGTGCTCGCGTCATTACATATCGATCGGCCCGGAAATTCCGGCTGGCGTCCTTCAGGGTCACTGCAGTACGCGACTGGGGTTACTGACACCGGCTTTTGGAGGCTCACTGACCCGGGCTTTGGAGGCTCGCGAGTACAGGGATAGTGTCGGGCGCGGACACAAAGTAAAACAGCAGTAGTGGAGCTTTACTATAGACTTGTGTTTGTTTACATCGTTTTTCTACGATAAACGGAGTGTGATTACTGTTGCTACTGAGTACTGACACTACTCCACACTGCGCCAGCTATATCCCGGTAAATCGTCTGTGGGACGTCCCCCAGTGGCACGCCCTCCTGTAGCCTGGCTCATTATGTCCACGGCTCCCCCGCCGTACCCGGGGCTAACAGGTCCCCGGGGTCTGTCCATTACCTGGGGAACCGTTCTGTCTCATCTGAGGCGCGTGTTGACGGCAGCGGCGGCGGGTAACTGGCAGTGCCGGCCACGTGTCCGGATACTGTGACCCTAACTACCTGCCGCGCACGTGCCGCGCACGTGTCCCGTGCGGCCGGCGGGGACGCCACGTTGGCACCGGAGCGTCGCCCCACGAGACTGGCTGCTGCCGCTGCCACCCCTCCCCTCCTGCCTGCACATTACTCACGACCATCACGCTTGCCGGCTAAATTGCTTATATCCTTAGCGTTGGTAAATTAGAGGTTTATGACCATTGCTCTGATTGGTGTTGACCTGCAATGGAAAATAGTTCAGTCGTGTGAATGCTGATCGATTTTAATCAGATGTCAGAATCGAGGCTAAGCAAACTTCAGCGACGCTGGAGTCAAAATTGTCCAGACATGTTTGCTTGAGCTGAGCGCCGACGTCGATAGTTTTCTAGAGCGCTCGAGCAAGGCTGTAAAAGACGGAACTTTGTTAAGTTCACGATATCTCCCGTCTGCTGTCGTTTTTAAGTAACGGTTCGCGGTTCGCGCGGACCCATAATGAGTAGGTTGGATATCATCTTTTATAATCTTACTGTGCTGATATATTTAGAAACGTTCAATGTTGCGAAGGTTTGAAGTAAAATAACATTTTGGTCAATATTCAGTACTAGGGATGTCTTGATTTAATGCGTAGTGGCCATCGACTTTGGTAGCATCGATATTTTGACCAGCTAAGTACCAACTAATTTACCGGCCATCGACCTACTGGGACCACCCCACCACACTATAGCACGAGCTGAACT